>JALIZH010011129.1:0-50194 GCA_030522465.1 Rhipicephalus appendiculatus
TTCAAGTCCGGTTCGTACCAGGACAGTCTGCTGATGGAAATGGTTGGCAGAGTTTGGAAGTATGCGTTTCGGTGGAAGAACTGACTTAAAGACAAGCCCTGACGCGTCTGAATTCAGAGTTGGGGTTCTGAAAGCGTCGATTCCAAGTCGATGCTTTGTTCTTATACCATTTCTTCCTGTTTCATTATTCTTGCTCCCCTCTCTTTTTCTTCATTCACCCACCCCTTTGCTCTTTTATGTCACTTATTACTAATTTACATATATTATCAAGTTATTATTTTTGTTCTTTCTTTATGCGTTCTTTGTTTCTGTCGCCAATTTTCGTTTATTTATTGTATTTTTCTGAAGGAATTCGTCGTTATTTTTTATTATTTACTTCGCTCATTGTGCTATTGAATTAATCACAGAATATTCACCGCTAATTAATTAACTGATTAATTAAGTAAACATTCGTAAATAAATTAATGTTGTGATGAATTAAAAAAATAAGTATATAAATTAATCATGTATTCACAGAATTACTGTTCGTCAATTCCTTCATTCCAGCCAGAGCATCAGCAGTAGTGACTGCACTTTCCGCGAGAATAAAACAAAAAACAGAGGCGCCTCTGGACAAACAGAGCAACTGTGTTTTTTAGCGGCAGCAAGGCAAGCGTTCCCAAACGGGCAACGTGAAAAGTGGATTACAGCTTCGAGCAAATTCCTCAGAACTAAACTGCTCGGCTCTATTTTTTCCGGGTCGTGGTGCGGACGTGTGCGAACCTAAGTATCGATCCGCGGATTCAGCCGCAGGCGCCGTTTTTCCGCTTCGGCGAGCAAAATCACCACCGCTGGACTCGGGGATCAACCAATTCGCGTCTCAAGGGAGCGCCAAGGAGGCGTAGTTCGCCAAAAGAGGATTCTTTAGAAGACTTCAGAATACCCCCCCCCCCCCCCCCCCCATTCCACCTTCTTTCCCAGTACGCTCCCCGAAAGCCTGTAAGCCTAGCTGGTCCAGTGCGCAGCGTAATCCTCTTAGTGTTTTAGGCCGCGGAGCCACGTGTGCCTTCTCTTCGGAAGCCGGATGTTTCAATGTGCGCTGAAAATGTTTTCGCATTTGGTGACGAACGTTTCTTGCCCGAAAACACGAACAGCACCAACGACGTGAGGAGTTACAAAACCAAAGACGAGATAAATAAAGGAAGCAAGAACACATATGACTCCGACAACGAAAACTAACGAAAACTCAGTCTCTTATGCACTCGTGTAAGGCGACTATACTCGGTGACAACTTATATCGACATTGGAGCGAAGGTTACGGGGGGCGGGGCTTCCGCACATTCGTGTTGCTCCGCAAATAGTACGGCAGCTTGCGGTTGCTTTCGATTTTGCTCGCTCACATCGATAACGCGTTTAAAAGAAACATATACACCAAAATTATGAACGGGAGAAACATTTCGATTGTTCAGTGTAGATTTTACTGTCCTATTACGAGTATATTTTTCTTGGAGAACTAAACAGCACGTGTGCGGCCACACGCTGACGTCACGGACGCCATGTTTCCTTGGAAAACGGGTGGGCTGAAACGGGTGGTGCTAACTAAGAAACGGAAAGAAAAGGAAAGCTTTCTTGCAAGGCGAACAATAACTATGTTTTACCTACAACTTTCAGCAAGTGTTTTAGTCTAATAATAAATAAAGCAGTATTCATTTAATCAAGGCAAATGAGAAAATTATCAGTAAACTTAAGTACTATATATATATTTTTTTTTTTGGTGCGGTAGCAGGCCTGCGCTTTTGTTCTGTAGCTACCACAGTGCTGCCAAGAAAAGTTTTCGCCGGGTGTAGAAGGCGAAAGCCATCGTCTTTTAAGTGCGGAGCACCGTACGAGACCGTCTTGTCATCCATCCATTTCATGTGGCGTGCTCACGCTCGCAGTAAAGCGCTCAATACAGGCCATAACAAGGCTACCAGTGCTCAAACCCGACTTAAAAGGAACAAACAAGGTCTAAAGTAACATTGTTAACCGAAATAGGCAAGAAGTAATCGCCTTAATTAACTTAAAATCGCCAAAACATTTCGGCAACATGGGGCTGTCTCTGGCAGGGCTCAAGAGAGGGCGCGACCACTTTGCCGAGTGAGCGAATGCCCTCCCCATGCACCGCCTCTGCGTCGGTGCTGCACTGCGTCGCTACGTGACTACATCAGATGGGGGAAACAATCTGACGGAACTCGCTGCAGATGACGCGAATCTCAATTGCCGTAACAAGCGGGAAGTCGATGAAGCGCAGCAAAAAGTAGCGCACATGTCACGCACCGAATTTGTAAATCTGCCCAACAAGATTTTACTCGCGCTGGGGAAACCCATTATGTTTACCTCAAACATTGGCGTCATTGACGGTTTGGTAAACGGAGCCGTGGGAACTCTGTGAACGGGAATCGCTGGCTGCCCATGCTAGCTAGCACTTCCTCAGGTTTCACAGCAGTGGAGCTGCCACATGTTTTTTTTCCGTTCCAATGAACGTACTGATCCTGCCCCGCCCCCCTACGAAAGCTTTCAGCACTAGAGATGGTTTTGCACTGCCTCCGTGATCGGACCTTATTCGAGCAAGTGATTATGTCATGTGATGGCGTCATCAAGATGTCATTTTGACGTTATCATGGTGTCATAATGGCATCACTGGAATGACAGAGTGGCATGCAACTTATGCTGCTGGGAGGGGTGATTGAGCCCATTCTATGTCCCTACCCTTCCTACCAGACTCAACCACGTATTCGAGAAGCCAAACTCTGTCGTCTTGATGCAAAAGTACTATAAGAAAGGAAGATCCTGTGACCTTGGTCCATGGTTTCGTGCATATGCAAGGTTACGAAAGCCCTACTGAGCCACCTGAAGGCGGCCGGACTTCACGAGCGTCTGTGAACTACCAACAAGAGTTCCTCTTTTGTGTGTTTGCGTGAACTGTTCATTTCTCCTTTATCTTTCTCTTGTTCTTTCTTCTCCATCTCATCTGTTATTTCCCTTTCCCCGCCCATCGTGCAGAGTAGCCAACCGAGCTGAAGCTGGGTAACCTCCCTGCTTTTCTCTTTCTCTCTTTTGGTAATCTGTGACATCATGATGACGTCATGACTTGATGATGATTTTTTTTGCATCATTCGTGTTGCCTCCGAGACCACCAGACGCTGACACCATAGACGTGCGCAGTTTTGCCATCAAAGGGTGGGGTGGGGGGGGGGGGGGGTGGGGGGCAAAGTTGCATCGCAGCTCCCCGCCTCCCCTCTGGTCGAGTCCAAAGTACAGCGTGCTTCACAATCGATGAACAAACGAGGGTGAGTGGGGAACACTCGCCGTCATGACTACTAGCGGCGCTGACTAAACCTCCCAGGTTGAAATACACGGACATATACCCCATAAAGTGAACGGAGGGATGAACGTCGCTGTAGTTCAGTTGGTACAGCATCGGACGTGTTATTCGAAGGTCTCAGGTCGGTCCATACCGGCGGCAAGTTATCTTTTCGTCCATTTTTCTTTCTTCACATTTACATTAAAATTACTATAGTAATAACTAGAATAGAATAGAATAGTAATAACTAAATAGAATTCAGCATATCTTAAAGCTTAATCTTTGTCACTGTTTCAGTAGTCGGCATCTGTCCCATATTCAACTTCGACTTGTGTTGCGTTGTCGGTCCTAATGATACTGTTGCCGGAATTTATGTTTTGCATGACAAGGGGTAACATCCGAAAATAAATAAGCGATTCATTCAGAACATTTATTTCCTATGCGGCTAAACCTCGCTTCTCAGACATCCCCAAATAGAATCCGCGCTCTCGAACAATGCGTCTCTGAGAAATGGTACAACACGTCAGACTGAATGGACTCAGACCTGTGCCTCATGGGAATTCTCCGAAACGCCACCGCACATCGGCTTTGAAGCGTATACTCCTACACAGCATTGTCGACAGGCCATGGTTCTCTTGCGTCAACCTTGCTAGATAAGGAAAAGGAGCCACGAAAAAGCAACGAAAATACGGCTTTACTCCAGGGATTTATGGCCTCGCTGCCATCTCGTGGCTTGAGTTTAAGGTGACTGTCAGCTTTCGGTCCGCATCGGTTCACTTGTCTGTGCGCTGGCACAGATTCCTGAAATAGCATGTCTCAATGGCGCGTATGGGAGCCTCGCTTGATGTAGATGCCCTTTGTTATCCGAACTTGTATGTAGAAATGCTCGTCTCCTGTGACGTAAAGAAGTCTTAAATATTGCAGCGTAACCAAGGTAAACCCGCTGTTGAAAGTAACTGCAGCGAAATCAGTTCACTTGGCAAAAGAACCGGAAAACCAGGCCGCATTTCGCTATCACAGTGTCATGTATATATAGCCGCTTGCTAACATTAACGTACATACATACATACATACATACATACATACATACATACATACATACATACATACATACAAACATACATACATACATACATACATACATACATACATACATACATACATACATACATACACACATACATACATACACACATACATACATTGTCTGTCTGTCTGTCTGTCTGTCTGTCTGTCTGTCTGTCTGTCTGTCTGTCTGTCTGTCTGTCTGTCTGTCTGTCTGTCTGTGTCATGTTTGAGTTAGTGCGCGGCTCAGTCAAGGCGCATTGACTTTACCATTACCACATCAAGGCAACGCCACCGGGATTGCACCCGACGTACGTACATTCACTTTCACCACTCAGCGTTTACTGTACATAACTCATAGATGAATGTAAGCACGGGACGCCGCTGAATGCTTTTGTGTGTCCTCAGTAGTGCGTGGTAAGTGCTCATCTTTGCAACCGCACTCTCTTTTTCACTAAAAGATGTAGCTACAGAACGGCGTACGCAAGAGAAAGCTTTGTCAACTCAGCCACAGGTCTCCATCCAAATGTTTTGTATTGCCCAGTGCCCGGACAATTAAGTTTTTTCCATCCGTCCATCCAGTGCTTATCAGACCTTTTCATCGACGAGTCATGTAATTGCAGAAGGGCTGTTCTCATCAACATTTTTTTTCCTTTCCAGCCCTTGGTGCCGAAAACCTTACGTTCCGAGTACATCTTACAATTATCCTCATTTCAATATATTTATATTTTAGGCTCTTTACACCAACTTACCTTTTTTAACAATGCAAAACAGGCAATTTGTCATTGTTCTAGACCCACGCCTTTTCTTATCTCTTATGCCATTTCTCTGTAGTTTAAGGCAGCTATTCTCCATAAAACCACGCATATATCTTCATTTACGCATATCTGTTACAATCGATGGCATGTTCTTGAATGCACCAGCATCCGAGTGAGCGCCCAAATGTCTATTGTATGGTCCATGTTTACATTACATCGCAGACCTAGTTGCAATGCAATTTTGTATGGTTTGTGTACACAGACCTATACAAATTTGCATTACAGCTAGGCCTTTTATGCAGTGTAGTCCTGGGTCTTTTGTATCAACGTTCTGCAATGGTCTATGTTGTCGACAACAACGTTAGACAGAATTCAACTACCGTGTTTACTCGCCTGCCACCAGCACCACTTAGCTAGGTCTAATGTAAGCTAGCTTAGAGTAAATGATTGCTGGCTAGCCAGGGCTAATGATGGCTAAGTAATGGCTAGTCTTGGCTATTGCTAGCAAATATGGCTAAATGATTACAAATTTTGGCTATGGCGCTGGCTCCTGTTGGCTGAATATTAGACAATATTGACTAATGACAAATTTGACAAATCGCGCCGGTGCGCCACTGGCCATCCTGGTGTGTCGTTTCCTCCAATCATCGCAGCTGCTGGACGCCCCGGTGCGTACCTGTGCGATCTGTCGAAGATGCTGTAAATGATGAGACATTAGGGTAGCTTTTGGCTAATGTTATCTTATCAACGGCGTCTTCGCTAAAACTTAGTCGAATGATTCAGCTGTGTTCCGATATGGCTTATTGTTGCTGCACGCCGTGTGACAGCCACATGCCAACAGGTGATAAGCCCTCCCTTAAAAACTTTTACGTAAAAATGTATTGAAACAATTATAGCAGCTTCGCACTAGTGGTGCCAAGCCAGTAAGAAGAGCGCTGTTGGGTGGCCTTCCTTCTTTTTTTTTTATTTTTTTTCCTTTCCTCCCCTTTTTGTTTTTCTCTCTGTTTGTTGTATGTTTTTTATCTGTTTCCTTCCATTTCTTTCTACTTATGTCTTTCTATCTCTGTCTATTTGCTGTTCTTTCTCGCTCTTCCTATCTTTATTACTTTCTTCACTTTTTCCTCCAGGTCGCGGGTTCGATCCCGGCCGCGGCGTTCGCATTTCGGTGGAGGTGAAATGCTATAGGCCCGTGTACTGTGCGATGTCAGGGCACGTTAAAGAACACCAGATGGTCAAAATTTCCGGAGCCCTCCACTACGGCGTCTCTCATAATCATATCGTGGTTTTGGGACGTAAAACCCCAGATATTATTATCACTTTTTCCCCCCTATGTTCTTTTTTTCTTTCTCTTTCTTTCTCTTTCTGTCTTCCTCTCTGCTTTTCAATCTCTATTTCATGTCTGTTTCTCTCTATTTCTTGCTTTCTCTCCATCTGTGTTTTTTTTTCTGACTCCATCTTTTTATGCCTTTATTCCCTCTATTTATCTCAATTTTTCTCTTCCTCTTTCTTTCTCGTTCTCTCTTTCTTTTTCTTTATTTTCTATCTTTTTCATTCTATCTCTTTCTTTTTCTCTCTATCTCACGAATACCTTTTCGTTTGACACTGGCACCTGCTGTATACGATAGGGGGGTTTTCCCAATTCCTGTGGCGCACACCAACTTAGAAGTTTTCTGGGGACACCGCACAAACCACAGCGAGCTACAACAGCTTCGGTGTTGAACTTAACGCCGTGAACTACAAACAAAACTCTTTCGAGTGCGTTGTACGCTAAAGGCGTTGCCGGTCTGTCGTAATATACCGGCGGCAAGTGCAAGCTTTTCCGGCGCGCTCGAAGGTTTCTTCAGGCTCAATCACTGAACAAAGGGAGCAGTGACGTTCTAAGGGTAAAGCGTGCCCGAAATAGCTGACCGCCGCAGGCAAAATAATAATAAAAAAAAGAAAATATATAAGAATGTTACTTGAGCTCGAAAGACGTCAAGGGTGAGACAAAGATGACAATAAGTAGAAAAGGGAACAGTGTGAAAAGCTATGAAAAAGTGGGGCGTACTTTCGCGGGACTGAAGGTTTATTGTGCGCGGTCTTAGACGCGGCACAAACGCGGGATCGCACGCAGTCCTTTCTCTTCGAGAAATTTTCCGTTCGATGATTCTTTGTTTTTAATGGTTTGTTCTCTGCAAGAATAAGTACAATATACTGGCTACGGGCATGGCTGACCCATTCTTTGCTGACAGCTAGGGCTAGCTTTCACGTTGATGCGTTAGGTTTTACGTGCTTGTTTTCTGAATATGCTTACTCTTAATTTTGCCGTGGGTGTAAATGGAAGGAAATAATTTATACTCCCTTTAGTTACGCAGACTGTGGCAGGTTTAAACTTCGTAGCACAAATAAGAGAAGGCTAAAAACGAAAAAAAAAAAAAAGGTGAGATTTGTGGATATAACTGTAGGAAACCTCGGGTGTTGTGGGCTAGGGCTCGGAGAGGCTGTACGTATTGGTTTTGGTAAGTTTTTGCTGAAAGAGCAAGGTTGAGAGAATAGCCAGTATTTTTTTATTATCGTTAACAATTTGCAATTGCGACGCGTCATCGAGGAATTGAGTCGAAGAAAGTAGTTTACGTTCCTTGTGGTTTTTATTTATATATGAAAAAGTCACGGCAAGGTAGGTTACGTTATAGAGCCGGCTATTCTATCAAAATGACATTAGTATTGAAGAAACAGACAAAAACACGAAAACATAGTAAGAATAAGAAAAAAGTCAGTTTCACCGCAAGGGTGAAGCAGTGAATGCGATAGCAAAAAATTGTAATGTTATACGAAGTGAGGCTGGCAGCTAACTCTTTTTGGATCCGATCTCACGCAACTCTAGAAAACGCTTGTTTAAGAGAATTCTCTTCGCGTTGAGAGCGCAGCACGTAGAAGGGTACACCGGCACCCCGCTGTCGGCCGCCGAGAAGGGGAGATAACGTGCGCGCCCGCGCTCGTAAAATCGAAGGTCGTTCCCCGCTGTCGGCCGCCGAGAAGGGGAGATAACGCGCGCGCCCGCGCTCGTAAAATCGAAGGTCGCTCGAGGGACCCCCCCCCCCCTCGCGTCTTTTCACGCTCACGAACGACGGGCGGGGCCGGTTATATATATATACATATACATATACGGCAAATGATGGTGGCGGACACCGGCGGCGGCGACGCCGACGGCGAAAACCAGCCGAAAGTGTCCATATAATTGCTATCGCAAAAAAGAAAAATAACCAGAAGCAATATGTACATGCACAATATCTGGCGTATAAAGAATAAGCAGCGTCGAAGGGCATAGTCTTGTAAATGCAGGGTGGTCACATAGATTACCGCGGATAGATTAGTACAGTTTTCTATACACTTACATGTAACATGAATATAACATATGTCCTTTAACAATATAATACTATGAAAGTACTACGAAAGGGAGCAATAATGACAATTTTAAATAGCTCAGTAAACTCGAGTCTTTTTAAAATTATTTGGATTGATTGTATGTTGGGTTCAATGTGTGGTGAACAACGACAACGACAACAACAATATTTAGGTCTGTCATTCTTGCTTCTCGCTCATAGCGCTTATAAGGTCTTGATTTTCTGAAAACTAAAGAAGTATGCGATATTTTATTTGCCTGTTGGCTTCCCACTCTGGTTTCCGTACCACGTGATAACATCAGTCGAAGTGATAAAGTGCATCTGCTGTCACGGCCGTGAGTGGCGGTGTTTGCTAACCCTTCCTGGACTGGTTCTCAGGCATATGCACAATTACCAATGAAAGCGGATGACGAAATGATGGTGGTGGTCTCTTTATTGCACCTATAAAAGAGGGGATACTTCGGTAGCCCAGTTCTTGGAGTAAAGCCCAGTTCTTGGAGTTCTTGATTTGTTGGACGTGAGAAGGGTTTCAACCTGCGGCATGTTCCTTATTCGTCGTACGCTTACCAGTCATTTTTAATGTGTAATTCGTAAATGTTTTATTTAAAAGTAGTCAAATTTCCATGTGGTTTTTATGGCACCATTGACTGTTGAATTCAGGTATTGGAGCTTGAGTCGCACCATCGCTATTAGAAAAAAAAAAATATTCGAACAGGAAACGTCACTGGAGCCCCTGTTTGGATAAGTGGACTTGTCTTCGTAAATCCAGGAAAGGTATTTTTGTATTTTGTATTCGTCTTGTGTATTTTTCCCAGCTTTAGATATATAGTCAAATATTTCTTTTTTTGTCATTTTGATGTTGACCTCAAAGAATGCTATTTAAACCCTTTAGTTCAGAGGTCTCAAACTCACCTCAGCTAGCGGGCCGCAATCACGAAGTTTAGGCTCTCGATGGGTTGATGGGATTAGGAAAGGAGAAGGGTTGGACAAAATGACGACTAAAGCCCTAACCACACTTACGCCTTATAACGCGTTAAGTCCCGTTGCAGCGCGTCAGCGCGTGGCCCTCTACCTATGGAGAGAGAGAGGGCTCGTGGCTACGCGAAGCTGCGCGCCCTCTCTCTGCATAAGGAGAGGGTGCAGCGCCGCGTCAAGAAGACACGCGCTGACGCGCTGCAACGGGATCGTGTGTTCAAGCCCTTAGCGCGTGGCGTATAAACACAGCGTCGCTTCGCGTTCCGCGTCAACCCGTGATGGGGCCTGCTCGACAGAGGCTGACGCTTGGCATCGCGTGCTGGCGCGTTCCAACGGGTACGTGTGGTTGTGGCTTAACGTTGCCGTTGGAAAAAAGCCCTGTCCATATTTAATACCTACCTATATGGGTCATTTCTGAAGGGGATTTGACGTCAGGTTTCGAGAAGCGTACCGATTCTGATCTCATGAATGATCTCATGATTCTGATCTCATGAACCCGCATAATTGACAAGCCCCAGCTCGACCAACTAGGACCTCGTCCCGACTTGAAGCACGACTGGTGCTGCCATTAGCTGGGCGAATTTTCAGCGCCGGGAAGCACAGTCGCGGATTATAAAGAGCGTCTATATGTGTCGTGTATCCCTTTCCTTTCTTCCCCGCTTCTTCGCTTTGTAATCTAAGCATCTTCTTATGCTGTTTTCCGGAATCTCCCTCAGTCTCCCCAGATTGTGCACATTCCGTTAACGCTTGCCTTTTTTTCCCAACCTGAATGATACCTCTACCCGCAATCACTCGCCTGTTGCTTCCTTCTCGAGCTGTCTGTTTGATTCTCGCATCCCATCTCTCAGATCCCAGTCCTCGGACTCTCTTCATGATACAGAAAAAAGCAGTGAAAATACCGGAAGTCTAGAATAGCCCGGACAAACGAGATAACATGTTTTTTTTTTTTTTCTGCTCCGAACACTCGCGCCGAATTTTCTCCCAGCCACTCGCACATGCGCAGTCTACTCAATCGCCTGACTCGTATACGATGACCCGTTTCCGTAGTCCCATGTTTCCGTGGTTCCGTGGATCCGTGGCGCCATGTTTATTATTCTACGACTGGTCGCCGCTACTTTCCCGGAGAAAAAAAAAAGCCATCTCTTCCATTTCTTCGTGTAGCCTCTCTCTAACTAACTTCTAGGTTTATCAGTGAATGCAAGGAATTTATAGGGGACGTTATTTTGTAGTCTTTTAACTTGTAGCGTAGTAGTTACCATACACATGTGAAGAAATTAAAGCGGACGAAGAGACAACTTGCCGCTTGTAGGCACCGAGCCTGCATTCTTCGAACACGTGTTATCCGAAGGTTGTAGGTTCGGTCCCTACGGGCGGCAAATGGTCTTTCCATCCACTTAAATTTTTTAATATCTTCGTTGACTTCATTAAGGTTCACTCTCATTAAAGTTATGCCTAGCAAAGCGAAACAAGCCCTTGATCAATTCATCTTCTTCCATTCTTTCTCGTTTTACGAGAGATCTCTTCTCAATGTGTATTGTTCTTCCGCACTTGCTGCTTCTACTCACTAGGCTGTGTGTTCTTGGCGCTACTGTACAGTCTAAGCAAAATGGCGCACTGTCACTCTTCTTTCATACATGTGCAAGTCACATGTGTAGCACTCTCTTTAGAATGTCAGATCGACTCTCTTTTGGAAAGTTGTGCGTCCCACGACTCTTCAAAGAGTGTCAGTGACTCTCTAAAGATTGCCACGCTCGTTTATTTTACTGTATTCGGTTTACGCCCACAAAGACTGTGAACAAACCGCACCTGCGGTGTTCGAGAAGGTTCACGATTCTAGTAGATCATTTTGTTAAGATTGCGCGCAAGACGCGAACACCCAAGATTATTCGAGAGCTTGCGCGACGACCAGAGATAAGACAAGA
The DNA here is from genome assembly GCA_030522465.1 of Rhipicephalus appendiculatus. Taxonomy (NCBI): domain Eukaryota; kingdom Metazoa; phylum Arthropoda; class Arachnida; order Ixodida; family Ixodidae; genus Rhipicephalus; species Rhipicephalus appendiculatus. The sequence continues at coordinate 11,426 of JALIZH010011129.1, forward strand.
ATGTTCGACGCGTGAGTTATAAAAGCCGGCGCGTTCCAACGATGTTCAGTTTGATCGACGGCCGACGCTCTGTTCGCCGCTATCAGTGCCAGCGTGTATTGCTGTAATCTTACTTTCCGTTTACCGGCCACAAGTTCGGCCTAATAAACAGTTTCATCTTGGACACGTCGCCTGCTCCCTTCGTCGACGTCACGACCACGTGACATCTGGTGGAGGTGCTGTTCGTTCATGTTCCGGACGCCCCCGTCAAGCCGTGAACCCAGCCCAAATCGTGACGAAGACACCGAACCCTTCACGAACAGTCGAGGTCTTTTCAGAGGGGGGGCATTGCCACGCTCGTTTCTTTTACTGTATTCGGTTTACGCCCACAAAGACTGTGAACAAACCGCACCTGCGGTGTTCGAGAAGGTTCACGATTCTAGTAGATCATTTTGTTAAGATTGCGCGCAAGACGCGAACACCCAAGATTATTCGAGAGCTTGCGCGACGACCAGAGATAAGACAAGAATGTTCGACGCGTGAGTTATAAAAGCCGGCGCGTTCCAACGATGTTCAGTGGCGCGATTTTGTACGCATTCCAAATAAGAACGGGGGCGTTCCCGTCGGTTTCCGTGCTCAACGTCACAAACACGTGACCGTCGTGAGGGCACGTTCCGATCCAAGTCAAGCTGTCTGACAGCCATTACAATCCGTGCCGGCGTTTCGGACGGTTCTCGGCACCGTCCGAAACCGATAAGCATGGATTGTAATGGCTGTCAGACGGCTTGACTTGGATCGGAACGTGCCCTCACAACGGTCACGTGTTTGTGACGTTGAGCACGGAAACCGACGGGAACGCCCCAGTTCTTATTTGGAATGCGTACAAAATCGCGCCACAGTTTGATCGACGGCCGACGCTCTGTTCGCCGCTATCAGTGCCAGCGTGTATTGCTGTAATCTTACTTTCCGTTTACCGGCCACAAGTTCGGCCTAATAAACAGTTTCATCTTGGACACGTCGCCTGCTCCCTTCGTCGACGTCACGACCACGTGACAAGATGGTTAACGTGTCTTTCTAAAGAGAGTGCTTTACATGTTACTCTTGAACGCATAAAAGCAGAGTCACTGTTCTTAGAGTGTAGCATCTCGAAAACTCCATTGCCGGGTGCCTACGAGAGCACGGCCACTCCGCTGTCTTCTCGGCCGAATACCTCCTCTGACACGTGCTCCGAAGGTCACCGCCACAGGTCCCGACGCTTTGTTTGCCTCCCACGCCTCTAGTGCGGCAGTGCATACGCTTGCCTGCTTTTCTGCGCGGATGGATGAGCAGGAATTAGCGATGCTAATGGATGACCCGTCGAATGGAGATTATGCACAGTCCACGGCCTGCACTGCATCAATCACGGTGGGGGTGTTCTATCATGTTTTCCTGCTATGTTAAGCCGCAGATTCCGGCATCTGGTGCAGTAAAGCAAGAGCGACGATGTATGGCCTCTCTGTGGGCGTTCTGTGGTAAAGGGCACAGATGGTTTCTTCCGTTTGGTTCTTTTACCACAAAGCGCGCTGGTCGTGTCACGTACGGATATTTTGCTCCTTTCAGCCAGCTGGGCTGCTGATGGCGGTGATGAGAAAATCTAGCACCGTGCCAGAAATGGCAAGTTTCAATGCCAACTGAAAGAAACATGCAGGAAACATTCAAACGAGTAAAACTTTCAAAACCGCTGCGAAGTGGTGTAGCGTCAACGTTTCAATACACGTTTGCTGCCAAACCTCAATTCCCTGCAACAGCATACGGTGCGCTATTCTCAAAGAGATACTAAGGCACTAGAAATTTACGCGGAACCCCGAATTATAACTTTCGCCTTGGAGTCGTTTTAAGCAGGTGCACAAGAAACCACGCGAATTTTTTTTCCCGTGAGGAACAAGCGCCGGACATCACCATAGAAATGAGCCAGTTGAGGTACCCCGTAACAGATTACGCAGTGAAACTAATCGACTCGTGAAATATACGCTGTTCACTTCAAATGCGTGATGAGCGACACACACACACAAAAGAAAACTCCATACCTGCGCAAAAGACACAGCACACTCACAATGAAAGCTGGTGAGCGGCCTTTCTAAAGCACGTTGAAAACGCTCTTGGGGCAACTACTACAAGCACCGTTGCCATGTATCCAATAAGCCACAAATCACAAGTGTTGCGAAGTAGGGAAGCACCCACTATGCCATTATTCGTCGTTCTATGCGAAGCGAGGTACCCGCTACACGTCTGTAAGGCGTAAGGTGCACTTGACGCTGTGGCTGATGACGATAATAGACACTTTTAGTTGGGCGTACGTAACGAGCCTATACGTACGCAGCATGGCTACGGGAGAGAAGTGCGCAGGCGCAGTACGTAACGTATCTATTCCACGGATGCGTGCGTACGCCCGAAAAAAAAAAAAAAACCCGGCGCACGCAAACGTAACGAGACGTAGCGCTAGCGGCGTGACACTTTCGCGAGATCTCGAATGAAAGAGCAGCCAGATTGCAAGATGGCACAGAACGTAAAAACGTGGATCCAACGATTCGGCTTGACTTGGATGCCAGTAGCCGTTATCGCGGCCGCTACCGCACGATAGAGCTAAGAAGCACTCGAAAGCTGTATCATTTGACATATGATACTTATAACTGAACGAAACGCATCCCGGTATGGTCGATACGGTAAACTAAAAGTGTTGTTGAGTGCTTCGCTTGCAGCGTACGCAACGTATCGCGCTGCGTACGTAGGCTTGTTGCGTACGCGCAACTAAAAGTGCCTAATAAAGGCTGAACCCTTTGTGATAGGTAGGAAGCATTAAAGGACCCACTCGTTACGCAGTGTGTACTGTGTGACGCCCGGTTCTTTTACTCTTCTATCACACCGTATTAGATCTGCTAAAGCGATTGCTAGCCCGACATGAGCACTGTTTAGGATCTCGTTGCGATGGTTTTTCAAGTGCCGGCATGTCTCTGAGAGTCTGAGTACTCGACTGCCACCTAGAGGGTCTGGGTTCAAGTACCGCTCGATTCCTGATATTTTTTTTCTCGTTGCGAGCAAGAGCAGTTATGGACACCGGTGGCAGCGACGGGCAGCTATGCCACCAAAATAGGCTGCTGGTGTGAACGCATAACAGCTTTCGATCTAAATTTTAAAACCAAAACGAACTGCGTTATGGGATTTGACAGTGGTCTAGTTGGCGTTACATATCCTGCTATTTCGCGTAAAATAAGATGAAAGAATCTAGATAAGCAATTCTAGACAATGTTTGTGCGCGTTTTTAAATCCGTCCTAGTCCTAGTTTCACACTCATTAATAAGCTAGAAATTTAGATAACCAGAAAAATAAAGGCTTTACCCTAACCGCAATCTTAACGGCTCACCCGAATATCGCGGGAACGATTGTCGGCCGCGGCGGCAGCATTTTGATGGAAGCAAGGTGCTACAGGACCGTGTGCTTATATTTAAATGCATGTTAAAGAATCCCAGATGGTCAAAATTTCCGGAGCCCTCCACTGCGGCGTCTCTCATAATCATAGCATGGTTTTTGTACGTAAAACATCAACAGTTATTACTACTGTTATCCTAAACTCAATATCAACGAAGCTTCTTCCGGAATGATAGAAGCTTCTTCACCGTGAAGTATCCGTCGACGAGAAGGGGCGTGGAATATTATCGCTACAGTAACAAATACAGGAAGCTGGTAACTTCCAAAAGCAATAAAAATTTCGATATACTGATCCGTTAATATTTACGAGCTGCGTACTCTGCGATGACGGAAAGTAAATCTAGATTGACGATAAAAAAAAGCGCCGGAACTGATTTCCGCTTTCCGGACGCGATAATAGGACGAGGAAACAAGAGCGAGGTGTGAAATAAGTTTTACTGCCACTACTCTGCGCAAGTTGGAACCGGAAGTGGTGATGACGACTTCCGGTAGTGGAAAGGCTTTACGAGCCAGTTCTCTCCACTGCCTCATTTTTACGCGATAATCGACAACTGAGAACTATGAGATTTTAATGCGATGCCTTCTTCATCGACGTCTTCGCGAATGGAAGATTAATTCAATCCACTGAGAATTATACGCAATAGAAGGCTTTTACCATCAGGTCGTGTTAGGGGAACCTATGAGTTTTCTTGATAATTCACGGAAATGGCTTTTTTCTGCCAAAATACACGTCGCCAAGGCATAACAATCTGTCAGGCACATGCGTGTGTACGTGCAGGTGTACGTGTACGTAGCTGTGATTCACAGCGTGTCAATTTAAAAAAAAATATATATTTTTGAACTTCAATTGTTCTAGGGTCGAGGCGTCCGTAAGTTAAGACAGCGCCATCGAGGGAACATTGGGACACGGTGATGTAGCAAAGCTTGTAGACAGGGGTGGAGGGTGATCAAACAATCGATTGTGATAACCAATTCACGAGACGCAGAATTTATGCGCGATAATTTCAGCAGACGCTGAGGAGACACGGGATAATTAAGAGAGTGAACTTGACATGGCGGACCCTTGTATATGTTAATGACTAAAACTCCAACATTTATTAGACTATGTTAATGAGCCAATGCTAAGCGCTGGACACGGGAATATATTGCCCAAGAGATTACTAATCATCTAACGTCTACTGAAAAATGTAGATTTTATTTTCGTTGTTATGTCGCGCTCATATTTTGACGTGACCTGCCATGGTGGCCCAGTGGTTATGGTGCTCGACCGCTGGGCCGCATGTCACAGGAACGAATCTCGGCCGCGGCGGCCGCGTTTTCGATAGAGGCGAATGCGCTTGAGGCCCGTGTGCTTAGATTTAGGTGCACGTTAAAGAGCGTCAGGTACTCGAAATTTCCGGAGCTCTCCTCTATGGCGTCTCTCATAATCATATCGTGGTTTTGGTGCATTAAACCTTATCAATTAGTACAAATTGTGACGTGTTCAGAGCTCTCAAACGCGCAAAGCTTTAGTGAAAGTAACAGCTAGAAAAAAGGGCGAAAAGGCAAGAACGAAAGAAAGCCGATAACAATAAGTGCATTCAAACCATTGCACTTATTGATATTACTTACTAATCCATCTAATCACGATCACTTGCAACACTATGAGTATCGCTTCAGACTAAAGTCCTTCGTGTAGGTTTGTGGTCTCTGAAAGTTAAAGCAGTAATGTTTTATCGCACTTCTCGCAAACCTATTGGTAAAATATTATTGACAGCCATCGTCAAGAGCTGTAAAAGTTTGGTAATATGCCGTACTTACGCGATTGTAGGTCGACCTTTTTATCGAAATCAAATCTAGAGTTGGAAAATCGACTCACCATTAAAAACGAAACTAAGTACCAGTTACGGCCGTACACGCAAGAAATCAAGAACGCTTTTTTTGCGTTAAACCTCTACCTGCGACACATACCGCATTTTTTCTCTCTTATAATCCGCACCCTCATTAACGATGCGCGGAACATATTCTAGAAACGATACCTTCATTTTGCCGTGAAGCTAACTTTTCTTCATAGCCGCAAAGCTGTGCAGTGAAGGCACCTTTGCACACTGATCGGTTTCTCCTGGTGGTACGCGAAATTGTCATGCGAGAAGCCCGCGTCTTCGAATAGCAAGCGGAAATGCCTAGGGCGCACTTCAAGGCTATCAGAGCCTTGGCATCAAATTTCGTGAAGAGGGCTGGCTAGACGACGACAAGTGAGCACTTGTAGTCAGTCGAGCGACTATGAAAACTTCCTTCATATGAAATGGGGTGACGTGGTGTTTTCTTTCTTTCTTTCTTTCCAGTGTTCATTGTCTCTGTTGGATCCTTTGGGACGGTCTGCAAGTGCCGATAAGCCTACGCATTCTGCATAGAGCGCCGTTAGGTAGGAGGACTACGGTTGCGACTATGCAACAGTAACTCTAAGTTCATGTGCAGCCGCAGCTGAAGCACTAAAGAAACCTCCGCCTTAGTTGGGCATTGTTTCGCACTTGGTGAGGAGTTTATTATTATTTTTTTTATTTATCCCCTTGTCACTCTGTGTACGCAATTGTGTACACCACTTGTTTTTCGCTATTTTTATCAACTAGGGGCTATGAAAGAGCGAAACATATCGAGGTTTGCGTGAATTGAATCTCCTCCCGCACAATAAATTTTTCATTTCATTTAATTTCATTTTGCAGCGTACTGTTGCACATGATCACTTTGCTGAAGGCGCTACCACGTTCGACGAGTCGTTCGACGTGCCGCTTCCCGCGAGCTGTGAGGAGAATAATTTTGCTTTGCTCAAAATGGACATAACCAGAAATGAACTTGCACTATATTACTAGCCTGAGATTCCGCTCTAATTTTGTCAAAACAAAGCATATAACTTCAGGACAAATATACACTTTATTAGGCTTACTTACTATTACACACATAAATTATCATGCTGTGACGTTATTTTTGTTTCACTAGACAAATGAGTGCCTTGAAGTAACGTTGTATCGATTTGACGCATTTACAGACAGTTGTTTATATATGTGGCGTCCGAAAGGATCATATAAGAAAATAATCAAACACATGCACTTCCGGGGGTTGTGCTTGTACCCTCTGTGATCTCGGTGCTTGTGAATGAAGACCATGGGCAGGAATTCGGGACATTGATGTAGGTCAGGAAGCTGCCACCAGATGCCCCTACAGAAGCTAAAATTCCATAAGCGCTACCAGCGCCAGTGCCAAGGCGGACTCATTGAGGTGTTGAACCACCCTCTTCGTCTTGCTTTCCCGCACAGGCTCCCGAGCATTGTATTCAAAAACTTTTACAGCACCGTAAGCTGTTCCGACACACTACGACCCAATGTAGGAGCAGATGTGGGCTGTGGAACCAAGATCAAGGCCGACAAAAACGACCGAGAAAGTTACATGAATTTAGATACAGAATAAAGTAGCATATCAATTGAAAAAGCGTTTCTCCGCCAATCTAAAGCGGGAGTTTCCTTTGAAACATCTTCTGTAAGCTTTGCAATCGTAGTTGAAACAGGCCGAAATGGGTCTATATTGAGCCAGCTCTCTCATAGGCTGTGTTGTAAAATCTTCAAATGACCTTTGTAGGCACTTTGTAGGACGTTGTTACAATTACGCCAATAATTTCTAGTGGTTGCCTGCTATTTGTAACCGAGAGTCGTTTTCAATATCGTATTTTGTTCCGGAGAAATGATTTTTGCAGTAGCGTACGCATTTGGGCTGGTTGGTTCATGTCTACAGAGGTGAAAAACAGCCCTAAAATGACGGGACATGAAAGGACACAGGACAGGGCGCTGTCCTGTGTCCTTTCATATGTCCCGTCATTTTAGCCGTTTAAGTGGGCCGCCGACACAGTCGCATGCGCTTTTGCCATGCGAAGTGGCAAAGAAGTTCCGCTCTGCTGATAGATTGTTGTCCTCCTCGGAGTAGTAAATGTTCATGAAGTTCTTTTAGGGGCGAAGCTCCTTAGGGTGTGGGTCTGTCCCTCCTCTGTAGTAGTAGTAGTAGTAGTAGTAGTAGTAGTAGTAGTAGTAGTAGTAGTAGTAGTAGTAGTAGTAGTAGTAGTAGTAGTAGTAGTAGTAGTAGTAGTAGTAGTAGTAGTAGTGTAGTAGTAGTAGTAGTAGTAGTAGTAGTAGTAGTAGTAGTAGTAGTAGTAGTAGTAGTAGTAGTAGTAGTAGTAGTAGTAGTAATGTAGTAGTAGTAGTAGTAGTAGTAGTAGTAGTAGTAGTAGTAGTAGTAGTAGTAGTAGTAGTAGTAGTAGTAGTAGTAGTAGTAGTAGTAGTAGTAGTAGTAGTAGTAGTAGTAGTAGTAGTAGTAGTAGTAGTAGTAGTAGTAGTAGTAGTAGTAGTAGTAGTAGTAGTAGTAGTAGTAGTAGTAGTAGTAGTAGTAGTAGTAGTAGTAGTAGTAGTAGTAGTAGTAGTAGTAGTAGTAGTAGTAGTAGTAGTAGTAGTAGTAGTAGTAGTAGTAGTAGTAGTAGTAGTAGTAGTAGTAGTAGTAGTAGTAGTAGTAGTAGTAGTAGTAGTAGTAGTAGTAGTAGTAGTAGTAGTAGTAGTAGTAGGTAGGTAGGTAGGTAGGTAGGTAGGTAGGTAGGTAGGTAGGTAGGTAGGTAGCCACGTAGTGCCGCCCACTACACGTGATAAAGATGACGATGACGCCTGATGACCATGAAGAATAAGCCAATCCCCCGCAATGGGTTGTGCCATTAGTCCGGGAATCATCATCATCAAGCGCTTTCCAGACCACACATTCTCTTTCTGCCATGGATGAAAACGATCACGCTTCGCCCACTCATCATCATTCACTTCGTGGATATGGCGTGATTTTTTGTTTTAATTGAGTAGCCACTTAGAAACCCGGCTTCTCGTCCATCCACTGTCTCACGTCGCATGATGACGCAGCAGTCAATAAAGGCCTGAAACAAGGCTAGCAATGCTCAAAACCAATAAAAATAATCTAATAAGGTCCAAAACAATAAAAACTACCGAAATAACCAATAATCGAATGCAATAACTTACCTAAAATCGCGGAAAATGCTTCGGTTTGCCAGCGCCTACCAGTGACGTTGGTTGTGGACATCAAAAAAATTTTTTTTCCCTTTAAACAATATTTACAGAAACAAATATTTCCACATCACAAGAGAAGACGTTGGAGCATATAATGAACCCTCTCATATATTTTTAGCGCGATGGCCTTGATGCTTAATTTACGAGTGAATATCCCGAAAAAGTCATTTTTTTGTCAACTTTGCAAGCATTTTTCTCAAGAAACGTTTGCTTACGTAGGCTTAAAATATTTTTAGCAAATACTATGTCGACTGGTAAAAAAGCTGAGAAAGTTTTGCGCCTGAAACGTTGCCGCTGTTTTTATGAAAATTGCCTGAATATTCGTGTTTTCTTGCTTCTTTGCTAGGCCTATTTAAGCCGGAAAATTAATATGTGGTTTTACTTGTGACGTCCCGTGAATGAACAATGACAATAGAATGCTTCGAAACAGAATGTGCGCAGCTTAGCGCTTCACCATCAAGTATGTGCCGTTGTACCCAGTATCAAGGTTAAATACGCATAATTTATTCCCGCCTAACTTTTCCTCCTCGCCGGAATATTCAAAGGGCAGTAACGTGACCACCATATTTTTTTGAACGGAAATATTTCACTAAACTCACTGTCATACATTTACCTTTCGGGTCAATTTTTTTTCAATAGAATCACCGGAGGTCGAATTTTGGGCGTGGACGTATCACTTGGAATGACCCTATACCGATTCCTATGACGGAGGGATCAGCCATGCTTTTTTGTACACCTCTCGATGTGACCTCGAAAAAATTGAAGTACGCTTTTAAGTTCCATAGTGTGTTCGGCGAAAGCCTGTGGCCATTCGACTGACTATGCCATGTCATTTTTTTTCTCTTTTCTTTCTTCTTCTTTTTACACTCTCACAGCAATCACGTGATTGCTGACAGAATGTGAGGGGGAGAGGCCACAGCTGGTAGCGTTCCAGGGCACGCACGGACGGACGAACACCGCGAGTATGAGACATTAAAGGCTTTCGCCTTAAAATGGAGTTCTAAGACTTCGGCCTTAAACAATGAATATAATGTAGAGCACTGGAATAACACTTAAATGGTCAGTTAAGTCGAATATCAGACCATGCAGCTAACATACAGCGTCTTGCTGAGCCTACGTCCTTGCCCTGGTTACAAACCAGCTATAGCTTGCATATAGAGCTAGTATACCGGGCGAACTTTATATGAAGGTCTATCGATCATATATCTTTAGGCGTCACCCACATTCTTTGTTATAGTCTCTTAATGGACTGAAACTGACTCGGCTTGAATGGTTGCCACCGCTGAGCACACAAACACTCACAGGGTGTCTTACGCATTTGCCAAAGAACGCTAAAAGGCGAAAACCATTCGAGGCGCCTATTTTACGGGGCGCTCTATATAACTGGGTGCTGCTTTTTAGGAGCGAAGCTCCTTAGGCTGGCACCCCCACCATCGCCGTTGAAGCTCCCTGGCACGGTGCCAGCTGTGGCGTCTCCCCCTCACGCTGGAGGATAGATGAGCTTTATAAGCTCTGGAACGCGGATGGCGTCTGCACGATGCGCAAAGCGCGAGAATACGAGCGCTTGCGAAACGGAGGCAGACCCGTCTCTTTCTTCGACTCTGCCCTCTCCCCTCAAACCGGCGAACGCGCGACACCATCGCTTCACCCTGTCGTCCTCCCAGTGTTTGCATGGTCCGCTGCCCGGACAATGAAACGCCGCGCGCGCCGAACGCTGCGTGCGAACCATTTCTAGGGAGCTTCGCTCGTCGGTTGTATTCGTACACGGAACAACTGCTACTTTTTATTTTTCTTTGTCACACGAATGCCACAAAGATGAAGTGGATGCGTTGTCACGCGCGTGGTCGCCTGATATTTCAAGGCGAAAGCCTTTAATGTCTCAAAGTCACGTCCGTCCGTCCGTCGTGCCCTGGCATGGTGCAGGTGGCCGCCGGGGCGCGCCAACGGACGCCTGTCGCGTCGGACTCTACAGCGCTCGCGCTTTGCTTGCGTAGCGTCGCTGTGCCCAGCTTGTCTAATCATGCAAGAAGGGGACGCGCTCATCGCGTTCCATTCTGACCGACCTCGTCTCAATGGGCACAGGCGCTCGCCGAACACACTTTATAATTTACAAAGTGTCCTTAAATTTTTTCTGAACCCCAGAAAGCGACCTTTAAAGGTATAGATCTACTGGTGTCATCCAGTGTCAGATTCGGAGCACTTCCGGTAGCACTTTTGCTGCTCCATGCGGAGCAAGTCTGTTCCATTGGCAGATTGAGAGTGCTCCCTGTATGTTTCATTGGCAGGTACAGAGCAGCTCCGTCGCGAGATCCACTGCACGGAGCAACTTTTTCTACTCCGCGAAAAGCGGCAGATTCTACCGGAAGTCGCAAGCGCCCCGTGCCCTGGAACGGTGCCAAATTTGGGCGCGCCAACGGACGTCGGTCGCGTCGGTCGCGCCTCGCGTCGGACTCTACAGCGCTCGCGTTCTGCTAGCTTAGCGTCGCTGTGCCCAGCGTACCCACTCATGCAAGATGGGAGACGCGCGCATGGCGTTCCATTCTGACCCTGTCATTTGCTCCAGCGGGAGCGCGTGTGTTCCATTGGTAGATTCCCTTCGGCTGCCCTCCGCCTGAGTGGAGTGCTCCGGCGCAGAGTTCGTCGGCCACTCCGAATCCGCCAATGGATGACGCCATTAGGCTTTCGCATTAAATAGCCCCCAAACAACCTCTGAAAATACGAAAAATTAGCCAACGTGTCACACTTCTTTCTTTCACATACAGCAACGCACTAAGTAAGTCTCGCAAGCTAACGTTTGTGAAAACGTTTTCGTAAGTGCCCGTTTATCGCCCGACGCGTTCGTCGAACTATTTCGCCACTCCTTAATAAAAAACGAGACATGCAATAAAAGACCTATTCCTGCCGCTACATTCAAAGTGAACGACGCCAAGTAGCCTGAAACCTCGCAGGGCTCATTGGGAAAATGTTAATTGGCTAAGCGACACGATTGATATGTTCCAGCACGGACAAGCTCCTACCTTATACTATCTACCTTTTAGGCTGGCTTCTTGTAGCGTTGCGGCGTTGGGCAATCGCATTTATCGAGCGCCCAGGGATTGGAGGAAAGAAAGCAGGACGTATTGGATTGAATGAAGCAAGCTGGTAAAAAAAAAAAAAAAATGGGAGGGACGTGGTGTCTTGAATCTACAAGTGGCGAAAGAAAACAGAACGAAAAGAAAAACAAAGCAAAACAAACCATTTAGGCATCTCAGTGATGTAAACAAGCTGCTATTGTGAAGACGGTGAGAACGAAGTAGAGAATGAGGTAGAGAACGAAAAGTGAGCAATTGTTTCCTTAGGTGGCAGTGGCCGCAGGTGGAGAATGGCTTTGAAATTAACGACCGCGGATCTGGCGAGGCTTAGAAAGAGAAGGAGAAAGAGAAAAGGAGGGGATGCGGGTCGCCCGCAAAAGCAGGCCATGTTTTTGTTCGAAGTGATGAGAAAGCCCGTCAAGGTTCCACCGATGGCTTTGTTGCTTTTGATGATGGAATCGTTCAACACATTATCACCAAGCTAGCAAATAGGTGTTAGGAGGCACAGGGGCGAAGATAAAAAAAACGGGGCGTTTACTTTAGAAGAATGGCTAACACATCAAAGTGCGCGCACACCGATTACCTTCGTTGTTCTCCTTCAAGAGGCTGGCCACCACAGTTGCCAGCCTACTTCGTGCGACGACCCGCAGTACAGTACAGTACACATAGAGGGAGGGTTTATAGCGAGGGAGCACATAGTGGTGGTGGACGTTTGTTCGAATAGGATAGAGGGTGGAAGGATGGATGGGCGAGCGAATGGAGGTTACTAACACGCCACCACACCGACCCCCCCTCGCCCCCCAAAAAAGAAACAAACAAACCAAAGAGGTCTAGAGCAGGAGTCGGCAACCTGCGACCCGTGTGGCTGTAATATGCGGCCCCCCAGGATGACTTCACAACTCCCGCCCCTCCTTGTGTCATTACTTATGTAAACTCCGCTATGGCAATTTCGACCTCAAATGAAGTTTTTCCTTGTAATTCATATTTGTAAATTGTAACCTTGGGAAATGCGTGCTGAAGATAAACATGATTTCTTTTCCAGTTTTTTACATTGTTATCAATACCAACTCGCCGCATTTATCTCTTTGACTTCCACCCCCCCCCCCCCCCCCCCCGTCCCCCCGATTGGTCGTGCGGCCCTCGGCCTTGTCTGCTTCATGCAACTTGGCCAAAAGGTCGCCGACATAGACAAGTACACCTGGGTTAACATAGATCACTGTGTTGCTTCAAATGTCCTCGTATTATTTCAGAGGGGTAAGTTTTCCTCTGGCACCTACTCTAACCAGGGCAATCGTTAAAGAGGTGAAGTGATGAAACACAGACAGACAGACAGACACGCAGGTAGGGCACAACTTCATTACTTCTATAACCACTAAAAGAATTACGGCTGTTACTTGTTGGCAGTGCATAGTCACTGACTGCAGTGCGTCCTGCGACGCAGAATATTGACAGCGAAGCCGTCCTTAGCCGAGGCTTTCAGGTCCGGGATCCGCGGTAACGCTTGTGGGCATCATAAACGGGTATGCGCCACAGACATTGCGTAAATCTTACTACTCACCACTGCTCCACAAAAAATGAAGGCAACGGTTGGCCCAACAGACACGTATGTGCCACAGACATTGGGCTAATCCCACTGCACACATCTACCACTATAAAGGAAGAAGGCGACAGTTAGCCCAGCAAATGGCGCACGCGGTTACCATAGCCCCACCACTGTCACGTGATAGTATGTTGTTATAAAAGGTGGTGGCTGTACTACCACCTCAAAACTTAACTGATAGTGTTTAATAAAGAGCAGTGATAAAAAATATATGAAGGACATGCAAAACAATAGAAATGCGTTCGCCTGATGGAGGGAAGGCCACCAGCAGTGGGGTTTGGCCAGTTTCTGCGACGCATACCCGCTTGAGGACTTTTTTCGTTGACACCGCACAAGCTGCGGCAAGCTGCAACAACTACACTATTATTTTTAAAAAAATGCACTTACCTCAAATTTAGAACAAAACGAACTAGATGAAGAGGTTAGGTGGCTAAGGAGTAATGAGGGGAGAATATAGAGCGAGCGTGTCGCAACTTCTTTAGGAAACAGACATGCGTGCCGGGGTACCAAGAAGTCTATATTCAGCGCACGCTCCAGCGGAAGCGCCGTGAATAAATTATAATTAAAATTTCCCCGATGTTCCGGTCACTGAACTTACTCTTCTCGGAGACATCGTTCAATTATTTTGAACTGCAGGCTGCCGTGCGCTTCGCGCTGGTTAGTATTTTTTTGTTTCCTCGAACGTTATCTTCACTGCTGTCGTCTTCTTTCGCGTGTGCGCCAATCATTCCGCTTCGAGGTCACGCTATTCTTGTCGAAACGCCTAGTGCGCTGAATTAAAGTTGAGTTTGAACATGAGCGATGTGAACGATGAATGATTAAAAACAAGATATGAAATCGGTGAATAACGGAACAGATATATCGGTGGTTTCCTAACACCTTGATGGTACTTAGAAGCGCGAAAGAAAAAAACAACAAAACAAAATAGAACAAGATATATGACGTGAGAAATTTAACATTAATTAAAGGACACCGACTATGAAAATAAAACACGAAAAAATTACACCATCTCCCGCTAAAGGGAACCATGTGTAGATGTGAAGCAGCGGGCGCAACGCTTACACTGGCGGCGGCGTTGACGCTGGCGCTCATCGCAGCGTTGCGCAGGAGAAAAAACTGGGGAGGCGCAAAGCAGGCAGTGATGGAGCAGTGTTTCCTACTGGAACATGCCAATCGCTGCTAATGGGCAATGAGAGACAGAAGACTCCGACTGGACACAGAGACCCGCACTCCGCTTTTAGTTAACGCGCACGCTGCGAATTTTTATTGTTCAACAACGCACAGGAGAAATCTTCCACCGGCACCACCTTGGAGGTCAAGATCCATTGCCATACGGGATGGCCAGTGAACGGTTGTGCAGCGCGAGCAGTCGGTTTTTTCAACCAAGAAACTCGCTAGCAGACGCTGTCTGCGTCGGCGTCGCGAGGCGAGAGAGGGGGAAGCGGAGGAGAGGAGAGAGAGGGGGTGACACGCATGCGCAGTGGGAGTGTGAACGCCGTGGGCAGGGATGCATAGAGGAGAGAGGGGGGGGAGCGTAGGAGAGGAGAGAGAGAGGGGGGGACGCGCATGCGCAGGGGGGAGTTAGACGCCGCGGGCAGGGATGGAGAGAGGGGGGAGTGTAAGAGGGGAGAGAGGAAGGGAGGCGCATGCGCAATGGGGGGTGTGGTTGCCGTGGGGAGGGATGCCTAGAGGAGAGAGAGGGGGGAGAGGAGGTTTTTTATTTTTATTTTTTCTTTAACTGTTTGCGCATGCGCAGTAAGGGTGGGCACGCGGCACACCACCACCACCACCACCACCACCACCACCACCACCGGATTAAGCTTCGCCATAAGATGCTTCACATCTAAAAAGATGTTTTGGCACCCCTGACAATGCTCACTGTGAACAAGGCTTCCACCAGGCATAGAGTTTCCTTAATAATAATACACTAGGGGGAACTCTGGCGCTAGTGTCTATGGGAGCTACAACGCATGGCGCTTCTTCCAGCATGAGAATGATGGGTAGTACACGGATTTGTCTAATCTTCGTCCTTTCGGTCTCCGTTTGGCTACACGAAGGCCTGGAGCCACTTAGTCGCGAGACGAAGTTCAGCAAATATTCTGCAGTTTCACTTCATCACCTTCACCTTTTAGGCCCACCAATGTAAATCGGCTTACGAAGTTCCACAGCGGTTCATTCTTTCATCCGAAACATAAGCCAAAACACAAAAATAAACATAATAATATTTAAACAAATAATATTTAAATATAAGTACCGATGGAGTATTGATGCGCCCCACATTGCGTAGCAGGAAGACAAATGAATGTGAAGTTAAGGGGAATTCGGTGGATAAACTATCTGTATAACCTTTACGATAAATTTTCGGCTTGCATGAAAACGTAATATTATTGTGTTTGACGCATGGGCCACCGAATTAAACCTCACGATGACCTCACGCATGCTGCGCCGAACAGCGAGTTCGAGCAACGTTCAATGGTTACTAGTGACATCGTTCAATGCAAGGACATCGTTCAATGGTTACTAGTGTGTGTGGTAGTACTTTTTTTTCTAAACTAACGACCCGTCCTGTACAACTTGAACGTGGCGTATTTGTGAGCTTATTTGTTGTACCTAGGTAAACGGTCAAATAGCCTTCTGTCGTTGTGTGCAGGTTTTCCTAGCATAGAAATGCTAGTGATGTCTTTCTTTCTTTTTTTTTTTTAAACGATGGCTACGACTCCTTGAGGTCTCCTCGATTTGGCAGCACTTTCTGGACGCAGTTCACCAAAGTGTCGTGCCAGTGCCGCGCCAGTTCCTCTAGTGTCAGTGCAGCCCGACACTAGCGGTTTCGGTGCAGCGGTCAAATCGAGGGCAAAAGTGCAGCCATAACGATACCTTGGCCACTTGCACGAGACGAGAACTGGCCGGGAAGCTAGTGCTGAAGTGCCGATGAACTCGTGCAGCATGACGTCAAATCGAGTGCAGAAGTGCAGGTGGCACGAGCTGCACTCGCCAAATCGAGCGCCGAAGTGCAGCACTTTTGAACTGGTGCAAAAAGTGCAGCCAAATCGAGGAGACCTTTGAAAGGGGCCCTGCAACACTTTTTGAGCACGGTCAGAAAACGCTGCCGATCGGCAGTCGAGGCTCCCGAGAACGCGTGAGCCAACTACTATAGCGCAGCACGCGGCCTGGAATCTCACAATAAATTCTCAAAGTCAGCTAAAAATTGCTTTCTCTTGTCTCGACAAATGACGCTACAAGCTCAAAACTCACTCGTCACAGCCATTGTATCAACGATTGGCTGATTTGAGCATGGCACGCTCGGTCGTTACTGGGCCGCCGCGGAAGGCCGCGAGTTGTCCACGCGTGCGCGCGTTATCGCACTGAAAAGCCGCGCATTCGAAGAAAAAAAGGACATAAAAGTGCTCAAGGTCACGAGGCGCGCGTGAGGTATTTTCTTTCCCCGTGCCAATCGCTCTCTGCTTAGCATCGAGCACTTTCGTCGGGACGAGAGAAGAGAGAATGCAACTGCAGCGTGCGACAAATCTTTGTAACCGTCGCTCGTACTGGACGGATTCTAAAAATTTTCGCGGCGGCGAATTCGTGAGGCAATAAGCTCCTTTAGTGAACCCATTCCATGGCTACTTGAAAAAGTGTTGCAGGGCCCTTTTAAGAAATAAAATTTTTTTCTAGCATCCCATTCATTTGTGTCTTTTGTCCAGAGCATCGTGCTCTCTCAGTTTGGCGTCTCCTGCATTCCGGCGGGATAACAATGTGAACGACAGCATTGCGTTTCGTTACCTTGGAAACGTACGTGCACAAAAGCCCTTGAAGTTTCCTTGATTTTTTACCAATACGGTGCATGTCTCGGCTCGCTTCAGAAATCACCTGCTGCCGGCATCTCATTAGGAACTCTACCTCACAAAGCGGACTGCTTCCTTTAAAAGTAAGCGCTGAACTTTTAAAAACAAGCATTAAAAGCTTAAAACTAGGCATTACAAGTAAACATAAAAAAGTAAGTTTAACAGGCAAGTAAGAGGAAGCTCGCATTTATACTTCTTTCCTTACCTCTCGCTTGTTTTCGTGTTAAAGGCTTTGTGATTTCCTGATTTTATTTTTGTTCTTCATCTGTTCGTCTACCCTCCTATATGTGATTTGTTCTCTTTGGTTTGTTATATGTTTTTTTATTTACTAGTTTATTTTGGTTTTTTTTATAACAATTTATTATTTTTTGGCGCTGCAGAACTTACAGAAATGGTGTAGATAAGGGGATATATATACCCCAACCTCACCACTGTGAGCCAGTTAGTTCTTTTTTTTTTCATTGTTATGTCATCATATCCTAATTTTTTATCTCATTCGTCTTACGTCATTATTCTGTTGGCTAGTTTAAATTTTAGTGTCGTCTCAACTTCAGCAAAAAAAAAAAAAAAGAAAGAAATATCTTTAGAGCCAAAGTCCATAGAAAGCGGACGTTCAAAGAAGCCTCACGTGTGCTGTCTAAAACGAAATAAGTACGCAAAGAAAGAAAGAAAGAAAGAAAGAAAGAAAGAAAGAAAGAAAGAAAGAAAGAAAGAAAGAAAGAAAGAAAGAAAGAAAGAAAGAAAGAAAGAAAGAAAGAAAGAAAGAAAGAAAGAAAGAAAGAAAGAAAGAAAGAAAGAAAGAAAGAAAGAAAGAAAGAAAGAAAGAAAGAAAGAAAGAAAGAAAGAAAGAAAGCTTCCCGCGATGGCTATTGCATGTGCAGCTATGTACTTCCTACTAGTTCCCTTTTTTTTCCACTTTCGATTTTTTTTTAATTTTAGGCAGTGCCTGATAGGGACGCTTGCGCAATTCCCATACGTGCGTGCAGGTGCGCTCATCCTCGATATAGATGGAGCCGCTTCTTTTATTAAACCTTTACGTTTTTGCCACGCCACCAATCACTCAGTTACCCTTCTTTCCTCTTTTTTTTTTTTTAGACAGCCCTGCGAGCTCATGCTATTCTTAGCTCCTTTGGTCCCGAATGGCAGAACAAGTCTGAGACTCAACATGAAACTGAGAAGACACGCAAAATAAAACAAAAAGAAATTTTGTAGCTTTAGGGGATTTATTGTGTTACGTGTTTGTTATGTGTCGAGCTGTGTTTTTTAATACTTGGCCGCTCTTCGATCGAGAGTAATAATGATAAGCGCGGTTTTAATGTTCCAAAACCACGATATGATTATGAGGCACGCCGTTAGCAGAGAGCCCCGGAACATTTCGACCATCTGGTGTTCTTTAACGTGGGCTGCCATCGCACCGTGCCACGGCCTCTAGCATTTCGCCTCAATCGTAATACGACCGCTGCGGCCGGGATCGAACACTCGACCTTCTTTTCAGCAGCCGTCCACTTTATCCACGCGTGTTCCGACCTCTGCGCAGTTTTATCTCAGTTCTAAATGTCGTACCGACAAGCCCCCCCCCCTCCCAAGGGTTGAAGTGTCATACGATTAAGGAAGGACACTTCCTTAATCAGGCGACACTTCAACCGTTTATGAATATTTGGTCTGTGACGTTGTGATGGTGGTGTGTAATCTTGGTGATACGTTCGGGTGTTCTTTGTATGCTTGTGCAAGGCTACATATTTGATGCAATTTGCGAATAAAGCTCTGTTGGAAGTTAGTGCTCTGTCCTCTTGTGTCGATCTGCTCGGCCGTTTTTTTCTTTACCATAATGCGCTATACCAGTTCAAATACACCCCCCCACCCCCCCTCGCCCAACGCATTTCACACAACACATTGCCATGAAATTTCGACAAAGGCGAAATGCTAGAGATCCATGTACTGTACTGTGCGATGTCAGTGCACGTCAAAGACCCCCTGATGATCGAAATTTCTGGAACCCGTACACTAGGGCGTCCCTCATAGTTATATCAGTGTTTTAAGACGTAAAACAGCAGATATATATTTTAATGAAATTCCGCGCTATTTACACAAAAGGACGTGAAAGAAGTGAGTCTTTCAGAGGCTCCTACCCGCCAGTGGTGGTCTGGTGGTTATGGCGCTTGACTGCTGACCCGAAGGTCGCGGGATCGAATCCCGGCCCCAGCGGCCGCATCTTCGATGGATGCGAAAATGATATAGCCCCGTGTGCTTAGATTTTAAGGTGCACGTTAAAGAACACCAGGTGGTATAAATTTCAGGAGTCCTGCCACTACGGCGTCTCTCATAATCATATCGTGGTTTTGGGACGTTAAACTCCCCAGATATTATTATTATTATTATTATTATTATTATTATTATTATTATTATTATTATTATTATTATTATTATTATTATATTCAGAGGCTCCGGTTTTTCAGGTTGTCACATTGAACAGAACTGTCCAACTGGTTCATGTCTGTTTCAAGTGAATTCAAGGAGTTCTAAGAGTGCAACTGGAAACGTGACAAACAATACACTGCCGCTCCTTGGCTCACCTCATGCTCGCACTGAGGTTACTAAAAACGTAAAGAGCTGAAATCGTTGTGTTCGGTGGTCTTTCATTTTTGTGTGTGTGTCCACTTCTTGCTTTGCCCAGTGTGTTAAGCGCTGTTTTATATTTATCGTGGAAACCTGCAAACTCGCCCCATCTGGCTGTCATCTACTGTTCTATTTTCGCTCGCGTCGGGGAAATTTCGACAATGCCAGTGCCACCAGTGGCCATGTTTACGGAAGCAGTAGCTCGGCTTTTCTTCATCGCACAACGATAAGCCGTTTCCACCTCCGGACAGCCTTGTTTATCCGGGCCATCAGTGGGAATGAGTGAATCCGGGACACCGAGGAAAAACTGAGTAAGGGACAGCAGTTGTTGGAGTGCAAAACAAAGTTTTTTTTTTTAAATGCGAATGCATTTCTTAGTCGGGCTATGTCAGGCGTTGGTGTCCGCATCTTTCCGCTCTCACTCCCTCTCCCATAGCAACAGCTGCGGGCGCGCGCGCTTATCCTCGCCCCTAGCAACCGGAGCAGGTGGTGCGGGCGGAGTAGCGGAGAGTGAGGGTAGAGGAGGAGCGCGTGCCGCTGCAAATTTCCCATAGTGGCACCGACGCTTCCGCCGGCGTTCCTGCATGCGCTTAGTGTGCGTTTCATCGCGTCGTTGTTCTGGTGTGGCGCATTAATAGACATTTCTAGTTGAGCGTCTGCTACAACTATGGGGACGCAGCCTGCCATAGGAATATGGCTTGCAGGCTGCGCCTACAGACCTGCTGCGGATGGCCAACTAAAAGCGTCTGACGTGCTGATGAATGTGTAAATAAATGGTTACGGTACAAATCCTCATCTCGTCATTAATTTAAGCCATTAAAATTACTACGCCGTGTACTCTCGGCACAAGAAATACCTTCGCATTTCCTCACGATTCCCTTCGGGGAGGTGGGGGGCATTTTTTTCTGCACAATCATGTACTGATAGAACAAACAAGGCGGAGTGGCCGAAAACGAAATAGGTCAGTCCAGGCAGGCAATCTATCACTGTCCTCCCAACACGGCAGAACTCGAGTGTGTAGTGTCTGCGCTTGGTGTAGGGCCCGAATCAAGTGAACTGGGAACACAGTGCCAGAGAAGAACAAACAAAACCCGTAGTACGAGTCTGCGAGCAAAAACAAGGTTAATGGGCTGAAAATGGTTTGAGAAAACCTCACATTACGGTCAAGCATGTTAGAAGAAAAATTGTAAAGAAAACGCAAACAAATGCTGTTTTATGTATGGTCTTACATAGGAACAGCCAGGGTACGGGTGCACAGCCATGAAATGTTTCGTGGGAAGGGAAACGGGGGGGGGGGGGGGGGGAGGGGCCAAAGGCGAAGCTGCTGACCACCCTTAGTGTATGTTCGTACGGGTACTTGTATGTGTGCGCGTATGTATACACATACAAAATGTAAAAATTGTGGGGGGGGGGGGGGGAGGGGCGGGGGGTTGAAATTTCCACCTAATGCAATAAAGGTTGTGGTGCTTTGCATTTCGCTCCCATCGAAATGCGGCCACCATGGATGGGTATCGAACCCACGCCCTTGAGCTTAGTAGGGCGTCACTTTACGCCCTTAGCTACCACGGCGAGTTCGTGGCTATTCTCTGACAGCTATTTAAAAGCTGCGCTGGCGTAGATATATTATATTTATTCATGGGAATCAATGAAATATGTATATGCTGGCTACCCACCTGTAGAGATTCGTAAGAAGTTGGCTAAAGGAAAATTGTGTGCTGATATCAATGCTGTAACAGATTGCACTTTTCCGAAAAAAAATATTTAGTCGCAACTATTGCGTTACAGTTTCAGTTACTGGGTGAGCATTCGTCTTGCATTTTACTTCAGGCAATACTTCTTTTTTGGAGTTATGTCTTAAGCTTGGAATTTGCAGCCTCAGAAGCTGTAATAGAATCCAAGAGAACAGACTTTTGGGCTAGTTGGTTTGTTACGTTCATGAAGTCATAGCGCTGATAATACAGAGACCACCTCTTTCTGTGGTCCCTGTCTTGTCAAGGCTCTTCAATAAGCTGTAATGGATTTCTAGAAGCCGCGAGATGGTAAGCACTTGTACATTTGTATATTAATAGTCAAGTTTACTTAAAGCCTTTACAAGACCAAAGAAACAAACCATTTGTATTTATTACTCTTTTTTTCTATGTTTCTGGTTAAATGGCATTACTTACCATAAAAGCCCAACGAAAACAAATGTTTTCTCTTGCTACCAGAGGTAGAATAGAACCCAAAAAAGTTTCGAAATGGATGCGGTTTAAAACAGAACAAAACCAAAACATGCTGTGTTATGGTAATTTCTTGCAAGCTGAGAAAAAAAATGACATTAAAAGAAAACATTCTCTACGTCGCGATTAAAGGAAATGGGCAGGGAGCACTATAAATCAAAAGCACGGACATTTGGGTGAGTTGGATGCTGTTGAACATGTTGAGTGGTTTCAGCTCGAACAACGAGGATAGGGAAAGAAGGGACACCAGCGCTGGTCTCGCAACTAACTTTATTAGCTCAGAACACATATTTTAAAGCACAACCCATAACCACGTGAACACACGCCCATGACGTCAAACAGGGGATAGAAAAATCACAAGATTAAAAGTGGACTAAGCAGAAGAAACTGCATCAGGTCACAAAACCTATTAAAGAAACAAATATCTCTGTCATGCGGAGCAATAGATTTTTACACTCTTTGAATGTGCAGATTTGAAGCAAAGTATTGGTATGTTGTATCTTGGGCTGTGCAACCAGCACACATGTTTTACACTTAGTTTGAGGTTGATTTCTAGAAATTGTAACTGGTTACCTTTGTGGCAATTCATAAGTGAATTCAAAGCCATGGCCGTATTCATGAAAAAAGCTTCATCTTCCGCTAAAGGGAACCATGTGTGGATGCGAAGCAGCGGGGAAAATGGTTAGCTGGAGCGGGAGAAACGTCGCCGCTCCCGTTTCGCGGCAGCGGCCCGAGCGCTCATCGCGGCGCTGCACAGGAGAGAGAATGAGGCGCGCGCGCTCCGTCATTTTCATACCGCGGAACTACCGTGGCGCCCCCAGCGGAGTATGCAGCTGTCGCACCGCCTGTCGTGCGCGCCGCTCCGTAGAGTAGAGGATTCCTAGAGGAGAGAACGGGGGGGAGCCTAGGAGAGGAGAAAAAGGGGGAGGGGACGCGCATGCGCTATGGGTGTGTGTGGGACGCGGGATGCGGGCGCCGCTCTGTAGAGTAGAGGATTCCTAGAGGATTGCTCGATTTTTCGGTCACGGACAAAATGATGTTTTTAACGCGACAGCGTTAAAAAGCTCGTTTCCACGGAAATTCCGGCGTCGGCGTCGTTGGTTATGAGCGAAAAGTCATCATCTTGTACGTGACCGAAAAATTAAGATGCAAATAAAATAAATAATAAAAATTTCCGGGTCCGAGTGAGGATCGAAACCAGGCCGCCTGCGTGGCAAGCAGGTGTTGTACCACACAGCCACGCTTCTTTTTTTCTTTGTTGACACAGCCACGCTTCTGCTTCGAATTGCATTGAAAGTAACTACTTCTGCTTGGAAATGCAATGAAAGTAACTTTCATGCTATATAAACACGCGCGTCCTGTATACAGGCGTCCCAATACGACATGTAATACCGAAGTAATATTGCCTGGTACAAGCGTACCTTGCCATCGGGCGTCAGAAGATGTGAATATCATAACGACATCGCGGTTCAAACTCGGTCAGCCATTACAAAAGGCACCCACGTTACTACGCGTATTCCCTTAAGACCACGTAGTGGGTGCATAGCAAGTACGAAAACATTTCCCGCCCATAATTGGCTCGTGGTTTGAAGCATGCTACCCATTACATAGTAGGCACTAAGTGATTGAAGTACGCACTATAAACAAGATATCTCTATCGCGTTCAACTCTTAAGGCGTAGCTTGAGGGTTCCCCATTTTTTTCCCTAACGCTCTCGCGTTAAAATTACCTATGTCTGTTCTCGCAGTTCCTGGGTAGATATGAACTGTCAATCAGCTGTGGCACATATCCGCATACCTGTGGCACATACCCACACGTGGTATACGGGTATGTGCCACGCGTGTCTGGCGCAGAGAGTTTGACGACGTACGCGATGTGATTGTTACATCATTCATGTCATGATCAGCGAGTCATATTCATCAAACCATCTTACCCTTTTATACTAATTTTGGTTCACCCCAACCCAGACGTAGGCGGCTAGATAGATAGGTAGATCGATATATACGTAGATAGACATGCTAAAAGTGCCTGCAGTACGCAAAGAAATGCTTCGCATTTAAAAATAAATCAAAAAAGAGTTGCAAGGTAAAACACGTGTCCTCGATAGTTCAACGCAGAGTGGGCGTTGTTTACCCGGTGCCTTTCTCGTATGGCCGCGTTTATATAGGCTTCCAGAGCAACGTCAAGCGGCGCCACTGCTCTTACTGTACTGGGAATATCCACTGCACGTTCTTTGACCACAACACTGCCGCCCCCGCTTCCGCGCACGCGCGCAGCTCCAGGAATTGCATTTGTGGTGCGTGACAGTGTGACAACTGCGCGCTAGCAATGCTTCGGGCCGAATGAGGAGCGAATGCACGCACGTGTCCTAGCCGCCGCCGCTGCTAAATCCGGCGACAAACCGCCTTCACCGGCAGCGTCTATCCCCAGTAACGCATAGCTCGGCCGCGCGATTGTCGCGCCCAAACTTGAGCTTGGGTTCCCTATAGGCCAGACGGGCCACTGTTTGAATTTACTAGATTGCTGGAACATAAGCGCTCCGACTAGCAGGACAATCCTTACTCGCATCTGGAAAGACATTCGAATGAGCATGGGTGTACAACCGATATTTCGCAGACTCTGTGTGTATTTTTGCGCATGTGGATCAGGCCACCAGAGAAATTATGGAAGCTTTTTATATCCCACAGAAAAAAGAGCTAGTTGCGTAAGCGTGCCGTCTATTGCCCTGCATGACAGAGATATTTGTTTCTTGAATAGCTTTGTGACCTGATGCAGTTTTTTCTGTTTAATCCACTTTTAATCTTGTGATTTTTATCCTCTGTTTGACGTCATCGGCGTGTGTTCCACGTGGTTATGGGTTTGTACTTTAAGATATGTGTTCTGAGCTAATAAAGTTAGTTGTGAGACCGGCTCTGGTGTTCGTGTCCCTTCGTTCTGGGTCCTCGTTGTTCGCGTTGAAACTACTTAACATGTTGAAACACTATAAATACTCGCATGAGAAACACGGAACCTAAACGCAGTTTTTTTTATGCAATTGAGCGGAAAGCATTCACGCTTAGGAAACGGTTCCATAACATGAGCTCTCTACTGTACCAAAAAATAGAAATAGTAATAAAGGTGCCCTGTTTTACGCGACGAACCATTTAGAGAGAACGACCAGGTTACAACATACTACACCGCAAGCCTTACTTGCCGCAACGCTACCACAGCTTGAACTGCTTAGAGTAAACACGAAACATAAAAAAAAAAAGAAAAAAAAGAGCAGCCATGTTGGACAAGGTGAGCCATTTTAATGGGATGGCCGGTTAACGAATATAAGCGAGCTGCCTACACGCAAAGCAAAACAGAGGTGCTATCGCGGAACGATTCTATTCCTTTTTCTATTCTTTTCACCGCCATTAGCCGTCTGTGATTGGTCGAAGCGTCTGTCCATCAAGCAGCCGTAAAAAAGCGTGATGTCAGAATGACGTTTACACACAACGGGAGCCGGCGTCGCGCGTTTCCGCCCACTGCTGACGTTAGCTTCGAGGTCACGCGGAAGAGAATTGGAATAGAAAAAGGAATCGTTCCGCGATTGACAATAATAACAAGGTGAAAGTTTTTACAGTCGGTCATCCGTCCCGCCGTTTATGCGTAGTCATAATATAGATCTAGAATTGTGTCGCTGGTTTTATTTCAAAAACTCGAACGTCCTAGTAAATTTCGTTCGGTATTCTGACATCGCTGCGCAGCTAAACATAATATTATTAACAGTAACGAAGAACCTTTAATTAATAATACGGCGAAGCTGCCGACCACCCTTAGTGTATGTTCGTACGGGTACTTGTATGTAGGCGCGTATGTATACACATACAAAATGTAAAAATTGTGGGGGGGGGGGGAGGGGCGGGGGGTTGAAATTTCCACCTAATGCAATAAAGGTTGTGGTGCTTTGCATTTCGCTCCCATCTAAATGCGGCCACCATGGATGGGTATCGAACCCACGCCCTTGAGCTTAGTAGGGCGTCACTTTACGCCCTTAGCTACCACGGCGAGTTCGTGGCTATTCTCTGACAGCTATTTAAAAGCTGCGCTGGCGTAGATATATTATATTTATTCATGGGAATCAATGAAATATGTATATGCTGGCTACCCACCTGTAGAGATTCGTAAGAAGTTGGCTAAAGGAAAATTGTGTGCTGATATCAATGCTGTAACAGATCGCACTTTTCCGAAAAAAATATTTAGTAGCAACTATTGCGTTACATTTCAGTTACTGGGTGAGCATTCGTCTTGCAATACTTTTTTTGGAGTTATGTCTTAAGCTTGGAATTTGCAGCCTCAGAAGCTGTAATAGAATCCAAGAGAACAGACTTTTGGGCTAGTTGGTTTGTTACGTTCATGAAGTCATAGCGCTGATAATACAGAGACCACCTCTTTCTGTGGTCCCTGTCTTGTCAAGGCTCTTCAATAAGCTGTAATGGATTTCTAGAAGTCGCGAGATGGTAAGCACTTGTACATTCTATTCCTTTTTCTATTCTTTTCACCGCCATTAGCCGTCTGTGATTGGTCGAAGCGTCTGTCCATCAAGCAGCCGTAAAAAAGCGTGATGTCAGAATGACGTTTACACACAACGGGAGCCGGCGTCGCGCGTTTCCGCCCACTGCTGACGTTAGCTTCGAGGTCACGCGGAAGAGAATTGGAATAGAAAAAGGAATCGTTCCGCGATTGACAATAATAACAAGGTGAAAGTTTTTACAGTCGGTCATCCGTCCCGCCGTTTATGCGTAGTCATAATATAGATCTAGAATTGTGTCGCTGGTTTTATTTCAAAAACTCGAACGTCCTAGTAAATTTCGTTCGGTATTCTGACATCGCTGCGCAGCTAAACATAATATTATTAACAGTAACGAAGAACCTTTAATTAATAATATGCGAGTCCTTATATTCGACTGCAAAAAAATACTTGCGGTTTGAGCTGAAACCAGCTTGCGCGACTGTCTTTCATGGGACAAGGGCAAGCGCGCCGGTAAACGATTCCACGGCAAGCGGTTCGGAGAAGCGCCCCAAGAATGTGGATTAAAGCCATCTGTCTTCAGGCAGGTGGTCTGCAAAACACTTCCAGCCATCATGGCTAGCTGAAAAGGGCTCAGCTGCCGCTCAAGTGTTCTGCACCTACCCGCGGCTACACAGAGGGACCTCCTGTTCCCTGTCCAACACCACGCCGATGTCTTC
The DNA here is from genome assembly GCA_030522465.1 of Rhipicephalus appendiculatus. Taxonomy (NCBI): domain Eukaryota; kingdom Metazoa; phylum Arthropoda; class Arachnida; order Ixodida; family Ixodidae; genus Rhipicephalus; species Rhipicephalus appendiculatus. The sequence continues at coordinate 38,519 of JALIZH010011129.1, forward strand.
AAGGCGGTTCACTTCCTTGGAGACTTTGGACTGGACTACTGGCTGCAGAAGCCATCCGCCGCGTGCCGCTCTCTTCTTCTTCTCTTCTCTTTCCATCTTTATTTCCCTCTTCCCTCACCCCTACAGACGCTGAGACGTGCTTCCATTTAGGGTAGCAGAAATTGCGTCTTTTCCTTTCCTCAACCTATCCTCCTCCTCCTCCCGATAACAAACGCTATTGGCCTCGAGGAGTTACGGAGTCGCCCTCTATCGGGCGCGCCTCGATTGCGTGCTAGGCAGGATACCGCCGCATGCTCCCCATAAGATTTACTGTCGGCGCTCTTCAAATCACCTCGCGGAAGCGCTCCAGGACATTTCTGTGCGTACTTTCGAAACGAAATATGTTCTTTACTGTTAAATTAATAATTTTCGACGAAAAGAAAGCACAACATAGTTTACAGTCGCTGCCTCTTTGCAGAAAACGGAGCGCCCGCTTCACGCGGTCACCCCGATGGAGACCCCTGAACCGGCTTCTTGCGTGAAATGTAGTCAGTAGCGGAGCGCAAGCTATGTGAAATATGTTGTTAAAGTAGACTGCATGTATAACCAAATGGAGCATAACAGAAAGAAGCCTCAAGCCGGTGATCGCACAGGTTCGCGGCGACCGACGGAGCTTTTGCATCTATGAGCGTCTGCATGTATGTTCGTACTGATGGTTTCGCTTTCGCTACGAGCGTGTTTTGGCGCCGTGTCGTGAACTTTAGGCCACAAAATATGAAAATTTGTGAGTGCACGAACAACTATTGTTGCGAGGACGCTATCAGAGCAGTTCAAGAAGAATTTTGTTACAACTACGACTTCAGCGCACCTATGGCAACTTGTGATGTCCCGTGCCGACGATTCTACGGTTTTTTTTTTCGGTCAAAATTCGTGTATGTTTCAATGTCATTTGACATGTGGCCTCGCGCTGCATATTGATCGGTCTTCTAAGCGAGTAATTGCCGCTGCTTCTGTTATTTCAGAGTGTTCGTTTCGTTTGGTTACCACACAAAGCATGAGAAAATGCGATGACTTTTTTTAATATACTCCTTAATTATTGTGCATGCCACTGAACTTGCCGCTCTCGACAAATTCATGGAGCAAAGCTTCACCACTTTCGATATTGCTGGTGGAAGAAGTGGTCTACGCCAAGGAAACGAAAGAAGATACGTTCGCCTGGATTTGTTCTGCAAACGTCGGCTGTGAACACATGTGAACTTCAATTAGCGGTTAAAGAAAGAGAAGTTATTGCAGCAACCTGCAGCTGCAAAGCAGGGTAATAACAACACGTAAAGAGTGAAATGCAAAATTATAATGCCCAGCATTATTTGGTGAGTTGCCCAGCAATTATGTCAGTATGTCGTGTCCGAACAGCATAAATAAGTAAGGCTCCAAGAAAATTCATGGGGTTGGAGAGGCCGACCTTGCGTTTGAGTGGCGCAAACAAATTTGGGCTTTTCAGCACGTAGTGTTCGCGTCATGAAAATGCACGATTGACATAAATACTGTTATTGCCAACATAAATGCAGCACACATCAACCGCAGCAAATGACTCGCTCGCTATGTATCCACCAGCAAACGCTGTGCATAGCTTATGAAGGCGAAAACTTTCGATACTTCATCAAACGGGAAGATTGACCGACGGCGTCAGCGCGTAATACGAAAAAACCACCATCACGTGATCACGTCACCATATCACGTCATCATGACGTCACAGATTGCCCAAATTTGTGACGTCGTTATGACGTCGTCATGAAAGCCTCATAACGTGATGTCACATGATGACGTGTTGCCACGACATAGTAGCTTTGCACAGCCTCCGTGATCGGTGAGTCGATCACGGAGGCAGTGCAAAACCGCGTTAGGTGCAGAAAGATTTTGCAGTGGGGTGGAGAAAATCAATACATCGACTGACAAGAAGGAGAAGAAGGTGGCTTTCGCCTTCCGCTCATCTTAAAGGAATGCATAAGGAACCCTGTGATTTTTTTAAGTCCAACGTAGCTAAACAATGACTCAAGTATTTGCAGCCCATATTGTAGACGCTGAGCACGGGGCCGATGATCAATAGGTCGCACGGGAACGTTCTGTGATGGTATCGCACGAGGTAAAAGACAGCGCATTTTCTATCCTACGGGAGATAAGCACCGTTAGCCTACGGGAAGCGCGCGCGAACGATCGTCTCAGTGCGCGCTTTCTGCTACACAACATCACAGCACCGACGCAGTAGCGAAGGTCATCGTCGCGGAAGTGCTTGTTGTACACACGACTCGTAGCCGATGGCTGCTTGCCGGTTCTTATCTCTACAACCCACTCTTCGCGCAGTTTTTTGTTATCCGACGGGCACCGGTGAAGGCTTACACCGGGACGCTGCTGCGTACGTCCGGCACTGCGGCACCGAGCAGCATGTTCATCGCTTTCGGATGCAGTCACTCCAATCACAGTGGGTTCAGTTGTGTTCAAAATGCGAGAAAACCTCCGCATTCGAACAGACCGCAGCGCAGGTGGGGCTTGAAACTCGTTTACAAAGCACGCGGCAGCGCTCCACAAGCAGCCGACGCGGCCGCTGAGACCGCGTGATCCTGCCAAGCACGTCACGCCGACGGTGGCGCCGGTCCTATAAGGCCTACTTTGACATTTTTTGATAAACAATAAGCATGCGACAGCGTTTTTTATTTAGGCGCGCCGCCACTTGTCCTAGCCTATATTCAGAGGATTATGACATCATATAGAAAAATAATGTAACAAAATAGCAAGTTGGGCGAGTTGGTGCGTATTCATATTTCAACCTCGGTGACATTGCACAAATAAGAGTTTACTTTTATTGATGAGCGTATCACCTAATCACTTCGTTCCACACTTGTCATGCGCGTTTTTTTTTTTTTCACTTTTAAGCTCATGTTTACTTTGAATAAACTTCCACTTGTGAGTGCAGCGCTGTGTGTGTTCCTCCTCATCTTTGTGTTCTTTTTTTCAGTGCAATGTTTCCTTCAAATATGAATATAGAAAATTAATGTAGAGGTATGGGACGACTCACGATAATAATAACAGAATGCAAACAAACAAGTGTGTGGTGTTTTAATGGAGTCTGATGCGAGAATTTCACTGCAGTTTGCATGTGTTAGGCAATAAACAACTCGTGCTTTGGCACTCACGCTCAGGAGAGCAGGAAAATCAAAACAGATGAGAATAGATTTTCCTTCTCGTGTTCCTTCTTTTTGAGCCATTTGAGAGACCTAAGTTTGCGTTTTTGCTTGCTGACGCTTTCTTGAGAGCAGCGCACAAGCTTTTTTATTTTCGCGATTGTCTATCATTCCGCGTGCGAGGCCTGCAGCTATCGCTGCAAGAACAGAGGGACCATTCTGCGCGACACAGAGGGCCATTCATCTTGTTTAGGAATGACACTATCTCTTATAGGATTTGCTTACGCTTTGCGGGCGAATTCTAAACTTATTCGTACAAGGTGGCTGCTTCCCACCATTTTCACGCTGGCTTTGACATCAGGTCTTTTGTTATATTTTCGGCGTTCCCAATTCCAGGAAACGCAAGGGACATTTAAAAAATAAATATGCCTCAGCTTTCACGTACACAGAGAAATGCAGCGGCATTCAGACGAAGATAGGAGACACAGATAAACACTGACAAATGGCGCTCGTCTGTGTCCATATCTGTCTATGTGTCCTTCTGACTGGGTATTTCTGTGGCTGTGTCCATCTGTGTATTTGTCCATCTGTGGCTGTGTCTATCTGACTGTGTCTATCTGTGGCTGTGTCCATCTGTGTCTGTGTCTATCTATGGCTGTGTGCATCTGTGGCTGTGCCCATCTGTGGCTGTGCCCATCTGTGGCTGTGTCTACCTGAGTATTGTCTGTATGTGTTTCCTGTCTTCGTCTGAGTCGCGCTGCATTTCTAAGGATATCAACCAACTCGGCCAAGTCAGTGCATTATTGCTGCAGCTTGACTACGGTCATGTGATGGGGGGAGGGGTTTGTCGCTTAGGACAGCTGTGATTGGCATTTCACTCAGACATTAGTTGACGATATTTTTTGTTTGCTTCATCGTTTCTATTTGATATCTGCTTGTAGTTTATGGCTTGTAAGGTAATCTTAAATCGCGAATGTTTAGAGTTGTGAGTAATTCGAGAGTGGATTACGTGAAAGAAGTGGGAACGTGTTCCTCCGCTTAAAAAAAAAAAAAAAAAAAAAAGAAAACGGAGGGCCTGTCTGATATCAATTTCAGAGGCGTGAGCTTTTGAAAGACAGTATCTGAGGAAAAATGCGTAGCTTATATGAAAAAAAAAATGCATTGTGGAACAGACTTTCATGAAGACATCGTCCTTTCTGGCCCAACGTCTTTTTTCTGAGAAAAAAAAGGAAAAAAAATCAACTTCATCAAGATGTCGTCATTGGCCATGTTGGGAGAGTATTATGAATCGATTGTACTCAGACTCAAAGAAATCCTGTCACACAGATTGTGTTCTACGGACCCCTGTGCAGAGCCAAGCATATTGCTGTTTATGAAACAGGCAGTGAAGAAAAGACTACTTCGTTCACGGTCATAAATAATCAAGTTCTAGTGTCTGCAGCAAGACATATTGTTCAGCTGCGTGAAAAACCATTTACAGACATTTCAAAATGTTCCTTTCGAAATGCACGTTTCCATTTTGATTTTGTGGAAGGGCTGTCCCAGAAGTCTCTTTACCAACAGAATGACTTCAGATAATTTGTAATAGGCATTGTTTTACAGCCTTAAATGTATTCCTTTTTACTGTCTTTAAGATAATTAGCTCAATCATGCTCTATTAAGAAGTTAGAATCTTACTTTCATTATGTAAAAAGTAGACTTCATGTTGAAAAATTGAAAGTATCACTGTCCGTAATTAATATACAAGAGAAAGAACGAAAACAGTAATAAAAATAGGGAAAGAAATCGTTTTTAATAGTATTTTGTTTAGGAGATGCTAGCACTTTTGTACAGTGTCGGCTACTCATTTTCGCAGGTAATTGTAGTCATGGAAATCAGAGCAATAAAAAAGTGACATAATAGACACCTAGGGCGCGTTTATGAGAGTCACTCAGGCCAAAAAAAATTATCATATATTCACGCAGACTATTCACGCAGCGACACACACACAACAGAAAATACAGGCAGGTCACAAAACACTTTAGTTGGATGAAATGTAGTGAATGCTTTTTGGCCTCTGGGGGATCTCCAGAGAAAACAGCTAAGATTGGTTACTTCAGTCAAAGCGAAGTGAACATAAGATAAGCACCCTAGACAAAGAGCCTACTCTTCTTTCTTTCTTTCTTTCTTTCTTTCTTTCTTTCTTTCTTTCTTTCTTTCTTTCTTTCTTTCTTTCTTTCTTTCTTTCTTTCTTTCTTTCTTTCTTTCTTTCTTTCTTTCTTTCTTTCTTTCTTTCTTTCTTTCTTTCTTTCTTTCTTTCTTTTTGCCCTGTTCTGTTCTGTTCTGAGCAGTTAATGCAGTGCGTGTTTATTGCCCTTTTTAGTAGAGGTCATTACGCTCTAGGTGTTTTTCTCAACACCACTGATGAAAAAAGTAAAACGACCTCCGGGCCTTAGGTACGCTTAATTGGGGGGTTCTTTCTGGACTTTTCAACTTGATAGCACACTCCATATTAACTCAGCTGCACTCTTATCTTCTACCAACACGCTCTCTAACTCTTTCCTTCTCTACTCCCTGTACGAGCTTCGGATTATTTCCCAGCTTGCTCTTTTTTTGTTTTTTTTTGACAAATGATTTACAGAGCGATCCGTTTCGATTGTAACTGTTATGCTACAGTCCTGTGCCTAAACGAGAACGTGAACTATGACGTCGTTGGGAGAAGTGCGTAACAACCGTCATTAGCTTTATGTTTAGACTAGTTTCGTTACGGTAGCTTACAGCACATTCCTGAAAAGACACCTTTGATAGTGAAGCCCATATTCGTCAACGTGTGACACTCTTGTTTCTATTCTAAGAACTTTCTTTCGATCACCTACTCCCAGTTTTCGGAATGTTCAGAAAAAAGTCTTGAAAAAAAAAAGTAAGGCTGGTACGAAATCGATGCCTGTGCTTCAGGATAAGAGTTTTATTGGAAACTTATATCGGATCACAACTTCACTTAAAATGAGAGCCATTAACTCGTGGGCTAATTAATGGAAATTGATGGAATGAGTTCATTGAAAGAGCAGACGGCTTTTTTGTGAGCAGCTGGGAACGTGGTGCCACCTGGAGAGGAAGACATGAACCACGCGCTTGTTTCTTTGTGGCCTCTGAGATCCGCTCCGAGAGCGCGATGAAACACTAAGCTAACCATATGGTATACACCAGGCTTCATACAATAACCTAGAGAGGAAACTGGCTCTGCGATCGTCGTACCACCATGGGAACGATGGCTTCGGATTGGATATCGTTAGCTAGCGAACTGTCTACGGATCTTTTTCTACAGTTTTAGTATCGTTCTTCGCGCAGCCAGGATGGTGGGATGCGGTGCAAAGCACTCAAGCAGTGCCTTTGTTGATCTACGGCCACTCGATAAAAAAAAAAAGAAGAAAAAGAAAAGATGCGCGGGTTGTTGCGTCGCTCTGCAACACACGGGTGCAAGCGTGAACGCTGTTTCGACAGTTCCATCCGCGTTGGCGCTAGTTGCCGTACAGCCACGCGTCTTTACAACAAAAAATAGACAGGAAACGAGGGTTGTGGCGTGCGCGAGACGCTGTATCCTGCCATATATGAGCATGCCGTGAAGCCGCTGCGTTTCGTGGCATTTTTGAACGACAACAAAGGATGTCAACGTCTGCTACCACGAATTTCCGTGCTACAGTGAATGACATTGGAAGCCCAAATGATTTAATAAAAAGTCTTTGTTTACGAAAAATAATACATACAGAGGAATGTTGATGACCTGATCGCCAATAAAATTGCCCAAGAGTTCGTGGCTCCTCAATAAAACCCACAACAAAAGGACACTCTTGTTTGCTCTAACAAACCGTGGTGCGACCCGTCTTGTGGCGCCAATGCGGGAGTGGTCGCAACTACGCGATTCACGCCGCTTTTGGGGCCCGCAACGGGCCGCAGCTTTTTTATTTTTTTTAAGCGAGCGGCCGTGCTTCAGTGCTTCATCGCGCTGTCAAAGAGTATCTCAGAGGCCACGTAGAAAGAAGCGCGTGTCGTTGAGATAAGCTTCGCCAGGTGTCGCACCAATCCCCGCTACTAACAAAAAGCTGTCGGCTCCTTTAATTAATTATCGTAGCAACTAACTGGCCTTTTTCTAAAGTAAATTTGTGCTCCGACATCATATTTATCTCATTTAACTTCATGCCGGAAGATCCCTCAAGCAACCTCGACTGCTCAACAGGCAAGCCCTATCCGTAGTTCTGGAATGTGTTGCGCCAGATCAAATTAGGGACATCAGAATAAATCCACGGAGGAATATCCCTCGCCATAGACGTGAACAACGTGATTGCGCTAGGACAGCTTCAACAAAGGACGGAGCTAGGTGGCTTTAAAACGCACCCCTTTATCCCGATCGATGATACATCCCCAGTCCGGTGTAATTTAGGACATCGACATTGCCGTTCCCACCGTTGACTTACCTACCCTCATCAAGCCGGCAAACGAGGGCATTGTCACTACGCAACTGCGCCGCCTGGGCAACACGCGCTGCGTTAAGGTGATTTTTAAGGGGGATTGCATGCCATCCCAAGTTAAAGTCGGACATTTCCGTCATCCATTTCAGCCATTCGTCCAGGAAGCCGCTTCACCGTCATCAGTGCTTCAGCCTAGGACACGTAAAGGGCATGTGTCACAACTCGCTACTGTGTCCCCGTTGCGCGAAACCTTCATGCAGAAGACACCTGCCGTGCCACTACTCTGAAGTGCGTCCAACTGCAGCGGTCCTCACACTGCCTCGTCAAAAGTGGGTCCTTCGCTGATTCGCAAAAGAAAGAAAATTTATGGGCACTTTGTAAATTCGAAATTGTGTTCGGTGAACGCCTGTGTCCCATTGAGACGGGGTCGGTCACAATGGAACGTGGTGTGCGCGTCTCCCTTCGTGCATGATTGGACACGCTGGGCCACAGCGACGCTACGCAAGAAAAGCGCGAGCGCCGCGGAGTCCGACGCTAGGCGCGACCGACGTGACCTGCGTCCATTGGCGTGCCCCTGCGGCCACCTGGCACCGTGACAGGGCACGGACAGAGGGACGGACGGACGGACGGACGGACGGACGTGAGCATGAGACATTAAAGTATTTCGCCTTAAAAATTATGGCTTAGTGGGCGCAACTGTACTCGCAGTAGGCATTCTAGAAAATTTCGAAAGGACGTTCGCTTCCTTGCGGCATGCACCGAGAACCGCAGGCAGGCTAGCCATTGAGAAGGCGATGCGCACGGGGCCCGATTACGTTATCGCGTTCTACTCTTGAAGACGAAGCTCAAGCGTCCTTCAAGTTATTTCTAAATATTCGCCTAAAGGATGTGAAGCAAGTGCGACGTATATTAAGGATATTTGTCTGGCGCAGCGTTAACGGACCAACCCCATTATCTACGGACCAGAATAGTCGCATAATATGTAGAGAAACAACTGCGGCTATACAGATGGCTTAGGTTACCTGAACGATCATACATTCGGCTCCACTGGCGGCAGGGTGCACGACGGACATATAGCTTGGGCGTGTTTCTTAGCCCACTTGCATACAGCAGACTTTGAGATGTTCCCATTTCTCTTAAGCACACTTACCAATGAGAAAGGCGATCATGCGAATGGTTGAGAATTGTTTATGTTTATAAAGAAACTCTCGCCGCGTTAACTCCTGCAACGACACCGCCCATGTTTTTTTTTGTTTTTTTTTGTTTCCAGGTGGCGCGTCCGTTCGCTAAACTCCGCAGATTTATCGGTGAGTGTGTCCAGATGTCGGGACATGGATTCACTACTGGCGTGATTGAAGAGCTCTGCTTTCACCCTCCAGCTAGGCGAATCGGAAACGGTACCGATTCTCGGCGACAGCGAACGTGTTCTCGCTTGCCACTCGCTGCACAGTGATGCATTTTTCAGAGCTCCCTGGACTAACGTGCATTGCTTCATAACATGCCTGTCACGCTGCGGCGCAAGTAGCCGACGAAGAAGTGACAGGTGTGTAATGCACACAAGCGTAAAGACATAACATATAGGCAACGAGCACAAGCCTGCATACATGACAGGTGTGCTACACGCCAGCATGCAACATACTTGCGCTCGTGTGTGCCCTAGAGGTTACGAGAAAACGCTGACGTAAATAGCAAGCAGAGCCTAGATTACATTAAAAATCGGGACGAAGCTGAATGATAAAATTGTGACACAGCATTCACTATAGCAACCATGTAGAATCACATCCCCACTGACAAGCATTTTCGCACCAGATGAGATCGCTTGTGTGTGTGTTCTTTTGCAGTGTTTTTTTTTTGTGTGTTTAGGGTGTGTGGTTTTTGTTTGTTTTATATGTCTGTTTGATTTGAATATAGTTGGAGTAATGCTGCTTGCCTTTTTGTTTTGTTCAAGCGCATGCGTGAGCAAACTGTATGAGTGTTGATCACCCTCGTTGTTTTTCTATTTTGTGTAAAGATATTTGGACCACGCTGCCAAGATTTTGCATTACATAGCAATATCTGTACATAGGTAAATACATAATTAAATCGTAGGGCTTCCACCCAACGGATGCCCATGATAACGTGATAAATAATCGGTGTCTGAGATGTTGGTAATAATAAACCGGAAGACGATAATGACGATGAGTCGGAAGATGATGATGAAGAAAGGAAAAACGAGAGCTGTCTTTCTGAGGCCTGTACAAGTAGCATAACATTCTGATTGATAGAAACGGGATTGGGAACAGCATCGTTTGAGTTCTCTTGAATTTTTGCCCCACCTGCCAGATGTTCCGGCTAGGCTCTACTCCGCTTGCCGCCGACAGGTGCATGCCGACTCCAGTGGCTGCTCGCGTAAGTGAGAGTAATCACCGTCGTGGCCAGAAAAAGTGAGTAGGCATTAATTTCAAGTTTTTTTTTATCACAAGTCTGTTCACAGAGGAAGCGGGTTCCGCCATTGACAGTTATAATGCGTAAATGAAACAAATTTGCTCAAGTGTTTTCGACACCACGTAATATTATGCGTAAGGGCAGGCTTTCGAAAAAAAAAAAAGAGGGAGTATTGAAGACGACAACGAAAACGTTGCATCAGCTCATACAAGAGAGAGAGCGAAAGAGAGAGGAGCGTGAATTTACACGATTCCCTGTTGCACTCGCCTAAGAAAATTCGAAGGCAAAACCCATCTTCTGCTGCATCACAGTCGATTGCACGGATCCACACTAAAACCTTTCTGCACACTACGTGGTTTTGCACTGCCTCCGTGATAGCCAGGAATTTCAAGCTTTCCGCATCTTGCGGTGTTTTGCACTGCCTACGGGATCAGCCTACCGTTAACCAGACCCTCGTCTGTATATTTTCCTGTATCCCATTTCAATGTGTAATAGAATAATAAATGCCTTTGATTTTGGCTATGTCGTGTGATGACTTCATTACGTGAGGTCATGATTAAATCATTTTCATGAAACAAATATTGACGATCTCTTACGTCATTAAGACGTCATATGTTAACGTTATCACGCGATTATTACTTTGTGTCTCCCCCCGTGTTGTCGTTGACAGTCAGTTTTCGCGTTTGATGACGCGTGGAAGACTTTCGCCTTAAAATATGAAGCAGACATGGAGTCAAATGATTGAGGTAAAGACAGCGCACTGGTTGTCGTTCAGAGAGCGTTAAGCGCTCCATTCGTCAAAATCCTTTCTCTCGAGAAGCACACTTTCCCGATCTCGTAGTGAATTCCGAGATTGGGAAAGTGCAAATTTATCTGAGCGAAATAAGATAGTGTGCGTGTACATGTTATGTTTGACTATCGCTTGCTCTACAGCCTTATACATTCTCAGCGCTATGTTTATCCAATTTCCTGAAGAATCTTTCTGCGCTTGAAAAATGCTTCTTCACCAGAAGCAAACAAATATGGAACGTTCCCCGAACCAGTACGCTGTACGGTAACGAAAAAATCACAGCATATCCACGAAGTGAATGATGGTGAGTGGGCGAAGCTCGGAGGGATCATTTGGGTAACCGTGAATCCCCCCCGTACATTGCCCACTCGATCATGCAAAGACGTGACAACACGTGTCACGTCTTTGCATGATCCTGGGTGTTCGATCGTAAGCTGGGCACGAGCGAAACAAATGAAACAAATTTGCAGTATTTTCGACACCGCGTATTACTATGCCTAATGACAGGCTTAAAAAATATGGAATATTGAAGACGACAATGGAGACTCTGCATCAACTCCTACTTGAGAGAGAGAGATAGACAGAGGAAAGAGGAAATTTCCACGGTCCTTTATGTGGTGTCCTGAGACGACTCGAAGGCGAAAGTCATCTATTTCTTTTTTCTCCATCTCAGTCGATTTTACCGGTTCACACTAAAACCTTTCTGCGCACTACGTAATTTTGCACTGCCTTCGGATGAGCAGGCATCGCAAGCTTTCTGCCCCTCGCAATGTTTTGCAAGGCCTCCGGGAGCAGCCCATCTTTAACCAAACGACGATGCCATATGATGTTTCATTATTTCACGTCACATCATAATGAC
>JALIZH010011130.1:0-28238 GCA_030522465.1 Rhipicephalus appendiculatus
AAGTATTGATTAACGTCTTATAATGGGAACTATATTCTATTACAACCACCGCATCATCTTCATTCAGTGTAAATCCAATGATTCGTTCGCATGCATGGCATAAGAAAGCCGGTGATGGCTCTGCCCAAAAAAAAAATTTTTTTTTTACCACCCCTGTCACGTTGCGTCAAATGGCGAGCTTTGCTAATGGCTATAAAAAAAACTCGTACCGTAAAGGTTATAGAAGAACGACATCTGTTTTCACCTTAACGATGACAGCATTTTATTTCGGGGAACAGAACAGTGATTTCGTGACCACAACGTTAGGGACCCACGCCCATCTGTGACATTGAAAACTCAATAACCACGGCATTTGACTTCCATCCTGGGAAGAAGACAACGCCCTTCCGAGATGTAGCCTCGAAGGCTACTAATAACCCTCACGATCATTTATAACGCAGGCTTTGAAAAATTCGTGTGCGGAGATCACATGGTGCGTCCGCATTCTGCGCTTGAGCTTGTTATTATAGCTGTAGCACCTATTAGCTCCACGCGCGAAATAAAACAGCACGACCACGATGAGTCGCGAAAGCACTTACTTTTCAATGATTTATTTCATGCCTTTAAGACTGTTCTTTTTACACGAACTTCAATTCAACCATGTATGTGCTATTAAGCGAAAATACGTAATCTTTCTCGACAGAGGTATAGATGGCGAGCTTAAACACGTGTCCCAAATGAGCTTTGGCTAAAGCCTCTCTTATTTTACGTGCGAGATGATTTCGAAAACTTCCGGTGACAACGCATTTGTTCAGATTGGTGACGCAGCCACACCCTTTCGCAGTGCGCCGCAAGGAAGCCCCCAGCTGCTAGTTTGTGTATTGTGTTGTAGCTTTCCTTTTTTCTTAAGCGGGTCTCGCTAATGCATGCTATATGGAACATCAACTGGCCCACACGACAATACTAATCAATAGGTTATTGGCAAATTATCAGCTGTAGTCTGTTCGTCAGTCGTACACGGTGTTCCTTTTTCTACGGAACAGTTCAGTCACAGGCACAAGCGTGCGTAGGGCTCTCAATTAAAATGGGGGGGGGGGGGGAGGTTAAGTTTAACCGCAGAAGCCCCCCCCCCTCCTTTTTGTTGGTCGAGTCCAAGAGAAAACAAGCTGCGCAATGAATTATGGGTGCAAAAATGAAGATGAAGCACTGAAGCACTGCTGACAATGGCAAGTCTTTGGTCCGGGGCTTTCTTGGGGTAAAAGTGCGAAGAAAGCAATTCATTTCAAGCGCTTCGGCCACCGTTATCATTAGAGGCTGCCTGGCCGTAACGCTGCCCTTTAAACAAAGATGGGACAGATCCTGCCTAGTAAAGGTGAATGGATGGATGAATGCTATGAGCGCCCTCTTTGTAACGGGATGGTGGCTTGTGCGCCATCTGGCTCGACAAAAAGAAAAGAAAAAAAAGCTTACCGGAAGTTCAGGTATTACTTATGAGAGCGGCTACCACCTTTAGTTCTCGCCTGGCGCGCTGCATTTCGCGATCGCTGCCCGAATTCGATGGTTAATATTTCAAATTACGTGCACTCCCTCGATCTTTAAATTAGTGGATGTCACACATTGTGACGTTCTACACCCTTCCCATGTAAATAGCTGCTCTCTAGTTCATCAGACAGTTAATTAACAAGGTACTGTTAACTATTCTCCTGAAAGCAACTTTGGCGCAAGATGGTTGTGCCTCTGACATGAAGTTAGTGCATAGAGTACTGGTGCCTTACTTGTACGGTATCTTTACACACGAAATCGGGGTTGCAAACAAAATCTCTCTCGATATATATATATATATTGTAGAGAATCAGACAGAGACAGCACCCTTGCTGTGCCGGCTGTTCTATTCTGCCCGCTTCGTCGTCTTCCTCTACCACCTTTCTCTTCGCCGAGCCTGTTCCGTGCCCGAGCGCCGCTCTATCTTCGCTACACTCGGCCACGCTGCGAGCATGGAGCCCTGCCAAAAAATGGCCCTTCTCTGGCGATGGTTGTCTCCTCTCAGGTGAAAACATTCAGAGGTCCAGGGCCTTGAAACACCTCATCGGTGACACTGACGCCTCTGGAGGGCGGCACTGGCTGCCTCGTGGAGGCCGTTCACAGCCACGCTGCGACTTGCTTCGGAAGTCGGGCGATGATGTCTCTGGTGGACGCCACTGACTGTGTCGTGACGGTCGTCGCACGAGATTACGCCGTCGTTGTTCCCCGCGAAGGTGTAAACCATGCTTATGCATGTCGGCGTGCTGAGCAGACAAATACTTGCCCAACGAAGCGTGCCGGCGAGTTCGGACAGGGTTGCAAGACCCTGTCCTTCATGGTTTGACGTCGCCGCCTCTGCGCTGGCGTCGCCAGACTCTCCAGTTCCATGGCCGCAAGAAAGAAAGATGCTCTTTGGTGATTCCGTAAGGCGTCCATACGAATGAACGCCGCCATGACTGAACCCCACGCTGCAGATGCCAGGGTTGCACAAAGGCATCGCCTCGCTGCTTCGTGCGAGTTGGTCGCTGTCTGACCTATTAGCGTCGGGTCCTCCGTAGACGCAGGCTGCCTCCTCGAGTACCGCACGGAACTCTGGTGGCACTCGGGCGAACTGCCCGTCATCGTCAGTAGAAGCGCACGCCAGGCTGGCAGATCCCGACAAAATAGGCAGATCTTGAATAAATGTGTTCTCGACAGCCATTGATTTCTTGAGCGCAGTACGAGCACACTCGGGCAACGACTGCCGTGAATTCGGCCGATGTGCCTCCTGCAGGTCAATGAAGATGCTCTCGCTGCTGGACGTCTGCGGTTGCGGCGTTTCGACTTTCGAATTGGGGCCCGAGAAAATGTTCGCAGGTCAGGCAGCGGAGCTTTACTCCACCACCATCTATGATGAGCTGAACCTCACCGGACAAGAGATAGTCGGCACCCAAAACCATGTCAGCGTGCAAGTCCTCGAAGACAGGAACGGCGGCAAGGAACTTGCTCCCGGCTTCGGTCTGTAGCTGCAAATCCAGTGCACCAACAGGCAACGCGCTCCCGCCGAGGACGCTGAGGGGTGCCTCGGACCAAGGCTGTAGGGTGACTGGGGCATGCCGTCGATGCAGCGCAGTACGTTGAGCTCCGGTTTGCACAACAGCGGTTGCATCGACGCGGACCTGCACCGTCGGAAGCTGAGGCGTGCGGTATTCGGTGGCTCGATGAAGTGCAAGTGTTGGTGCCACATCATCGATTTGGTTACTGGGGGAAACTCGGCGGGAGGTCCTCCACCGGGACTGGCTGCGAGAACAAGCCGAGTCCGGTGTTTGTGCGAGGGCAGGATGTCAAACTTCCTGTCGATGAGCTGCAGTGTTTAGCTGCAGCCTCGAGGTGGTGCCCCTCCTGAGCTCTGTCCTCGGTATGCGTCTGGTTGAACATGCAGTTTTCACGGCAAATCCGGCCGAAAACAGCGATGAGCCGTGCACTCCACTGTTGCCAGGACCGTAGCTTGGTGCCTTCATATTTATGCCATGCCTCGGCAGCACCACGAAGGTGGTCTACGGCCACCAGCCATTTTTGATTGTCGTGCCAGACATGGCGAGAGCCGAAAGAATTAATCTCCTCAATCCACAGGGCAGCGTCGTCTTCGAAGCCTCGGAACTCCGGCACTGCCCAAACAGCTGATGATGACGCGGCAGGCGAGAACACGGAGTCGAACGGCGCGAGGACATCGAGCTGTTTCGACAGTTGACTGAGGGCATGCATGAACTCTACGACGCCATCGGGTGAGGCTCCCAAAGTAGGGGCGGCATTTGCTGAGGATACAGCAGCCCCGATGCCCACTGCGGCGGAATCCATGCACAAGGACGCGTGGACGACGTCCGTTGGAGGCTCAGATGATGTGAGGGTCATCTTCACGGGACCCTTGCTATTGGGGAAGTCGAGCCGCCGAGGAGGCCTGGATGCCGTCCCCGGACGGCGTTCGCGGCGCCGGGAGGTTAACAAGTGACGAGGAGGCATACACGCCGTCCCCGAACTGTGCCTGGTGCGGTGGTTGGTAGACGGGTTCCATGGCCGAGGAAGCGTGGACGGCTTTCCTGAATGGCTGGTCCCCGGAACACCGAAGACGCACAGGCACAGGTGTTGTCGGCCTTAAGGCTTGGTTTTCGACGACTGCGCCATTGTAGAGAATCAGACAGAGACAGCACCCTTGCTGCGGGCCGGCTGTTCTATTCTGCCCGCTTCGTCGTCTTCCTCTGCCACCTTTCTCGCCGAGCCTGTTCCGTGCCCGAGCGCCGCTCTCTCTTCGCTACAATATATATATATATATATATATATATATATATATATATATATATATATATATATATATATATATATATATATATATATATATATATATATTGTTACGTAGAAAACACACAGACAGCAGTGTGTGTGTGTGTAATGTAATAGACCACGGCTTCCGAAGCCTCCACCGTGCTCTCTGCAAATCCTGAGGCACAATCGACACATATAGTGTTCCCTCGGGCATTGCTCCTTTATTGTGGTCGTCAAAGTACCATGTTTCATTGAATTGCTCACGTTGCTCAATACTACAGGTTAACGTGCGTGTGCAACCTAATACCGCCTCCTTCAGTAATGGAACGGTGATATAGCCACATCACCGCAAGGGCTCGCACAATGGAGTGCGCGAACATGACTAGACTGTTGAGAACGTGATCGCGGTGCGCAGAGAGGAACTTTGTTGGGTAAGGAGGCACGTTTGTCGGTGCTTGGATCACGTGCCTACAGAATGGGCCACGTGCATCGCTACATAGCGTGGGTAAAGGAAGGGAATGCGGGCCCCATAGAACGGGCGGCAGCGCCTAGCCGACGTGCTATGAGCCGTTGAACGACGGCCTAAGGCTCTGAGGCTGTTGCGTGCTGCGAATGTTATCACGAGAAAAAAAGAAGCGAGAATTGAAAATGAGCAACCAATAGCAGGATACCTCTGGCGAAAGAAAGAAGGCCAAGGCCCCGCGCGGTCTCATAAGTATCGTTCATGAAGACGGCTGCAGTATCTATCTATCTATCTATCTATCTATCTATCTATCTATCTATCTATCTATCTATCTATCTATCTATCTATCTATCTATCTATCTATCTATCTATCTATCTATCTATCTATCTATCTATCTATCTATCTATCTATCTATCTATCTATCTATCTATCTATCTATCTATCTATCTATCTATCTATCTATCTATCTATCTATCTATCTATCTATCTATCTATCTATCTATCTATCTATCTATCTATCTATCTATCTATCTATCTATCTATCTATCTATCTATCTATCTATCTATCTATCTATCTATCTATCTATCTATCTATCTATCTATCTATCTATCTATCTATCTATCTATCTATCTATCTATCTATCTATCTATCTATCTATCTATCTATGGTAGAGAGATAGATAAAGATATATAGACTCTGTGATAATCAAGTATTGTAGCACAGAGCTACGCCAGAGCGTGACAATGCTTAAGAAAAAAGACCTTACTGGACGTCATGTCGCGGCAACGTCAATTACGGTTGCAGTGATGGCTGTCCACTATTATAACAATGTAGTAAACATCACATATGTACCCCTATGACTAAGCAAGCTATAGCCGAGCGTTGCTCGACCCCTGAGCCTCAACGATTGCTAGTCTTGATATGCACATCATTGAGACATAGCATGTTTTTTGTTTCGACAAAGCGGACGTCTGTGCTGTAATGTGTGTTCTGACTTTACATCGGACCAAACGCTCTACATTAGGCTCCGGTGTAGTCGACGTGCCCGCTAAGCTCAGAATCCTCGCGTTTGATTATTCAT
Organism: Rhipicephalus appendiculatus; assembly: GCA_030522465.1. Lineage (NCBI taxonomy): Eukaryota > Metazoa > Arthropoda > Arachnida > Ixodida > Ixodidae > Rhipicephalus > Rhipicephalus appendiculatus. The sequence continues at coordinate 5,846 of JALIZH010011130.1, forward strand.
TAGTAAGCCTCCTACCACCTAATGCGATCTAAATGTCATTACGCGCGGGAGTTCTCGTGTTTCGTGCCTTTGTCCGCGCACAGTACAAAGAAGAAGCCGTACGCAACCCGGGTGTTCTGTGAACACACTGCATGCTCTCAGAGACAAGGCCAACCGAAAGATAAAGGCAAATCAGATATTGGCCCAGAGCGAAAAATCATCCGTCATGCGAAGCTCAGGCGATGACGTTAGCTGAATGTGCGCACTGGTACGTGGAAAGGCATAAAAGGAAGGTTGGGGGGGTTGAGAGAACACGGAGGAAGTCGGGAGAATGAGTTCCTAAAGGCGTTCCAGCATGCGACCAGCGGTGTATAAGGTCAAAAGAATGACGGAGCGTGCCGACAAGACGTAAGGGGGGGGGAGGGGGGGGGAGGGGGGTATGAATGTCCCGACTGAGGCTCGACGGTGATGCGAGGACCGCGCGGCTTTTGAAGATCGCCGAAGCGGCGATCAAATTTGCCGCCCTGGTTGTCGAATGACCGCCGCTTTCGCTCGATCGAAAGGGAGAACCGCGTGACGTCTTTATTGAATGGAAAAGCGATCCACCATGTCTTCCTCATTCTTCCCTTTTTTTTTATTTCTCCGTCTTTCTACTTCTCTTTGTGACTACTGTTCTGCGGTATAATGCTTTTCTCCGTCTCTTTAATTTCTCTTCCCTTGTTCCCTCTTCGTCCCTATTGCTCATTCTCCCATCTCTCTCTTTCGTTCACGATCTTTCCCTTTATGTGTCCTCTTCGTCCTTCTCTCGTCATTTTTGTCTGTTTAGTTCTCTGTCTCTTTCCCTCCTTCTTGTTTCCACATCTTTCTCTGTTACTCTCTACCTACGTCTCCCTCTCCATCTGTCTTCTGCCCTCATTTCCCATCTTTCTCCCTTTCGGATATCTTGCCTCTCTTTTCATCCCTCCATATGCCTTTAATTCTTTCTTTCCCTTTGCTGTTGCTCTTCTTCTTTTCTGCTCTTTCTCTCTCTCCCAATCTATGTTCATTTCTTTCTCCTTGTTTCCCTCATTTGCCTCTTACCTACCTTTCCCGTGCCCTCCATCTCCTCATTCCTCGATAAGCCTGTATTTATTTCACGCCCGTTGTAATTTCTGTTATTTCTTCCTTTCTTTCTTTTCTTCTTTCGTTCTATCATTCCCCCCTATCTCTCTCCATCTATGTCCCTTTTTTTCTCAGTGCTTCTATCATTTGCCTCTTCCCTTCTTTTCCCATTGCTGCCCGCTCATCTCATGCCTCTATAAGGCTGTATTCCATTCCCATTGTATTTTCTCTTCTTACTGCCATTTTTTTCTTTTCTTATTTCGTTTTATTATTAATATCTCTCTCACTCTATATGTCCCTCTGTGCCTCCTTCTTTAGTTCATTTTCCGTTCCCTCCATTTGTAGTACCTTCTATCTCTTTTCATCGCTCTAGCCCCCTATGTTCCACTATAGCTCCCTTTCTCGTTGCTCTATCTATCTATCTATCTATCTATCTATCTATCTATCTATCTATCTATCTATCTATCTATCTATCTATCTATCTATCTATCTATCTATCTATCTATCTATCTATCTATCTATCTATCTATCTATCTATCTATCTATCTATCTATCTATCTATCTATCTATCTATCTATCTATCTATCTCAGAAACAGGGAAACAAGGGTGAAGGTTAGGACGACCCTTCGTCCCCAATCAATTTCCTTGTTTATTTTTTTCGCTTGTGTGGCTTGGCGGCTTAGGATTTTGGCGTGCTCGTCCCTCCTCCGCCACCACTTGTGGCTGGCCGTGCTCTTTCCGTACCTTCCGATTTCCATTTAATCATGTCCCGCCGACGCCTTCGCTTTCACTTTACCCTCAGGCCCGCACAAGCTGTGTACCGCCCTTTTATCCTGAACTGTCCGCGTTGAATTTGAACGTGATGGAGTAGGGAGTCATGCGAAGGACATTATATGGGCGCCTGAAAACTGATTATATTATTGGGCTGTGCGAGGTATTATAAAACCGATTTTTCGTCTTTTCCGTCTTTCACAGGCGTTTGTTTGCAGGTTTCGCTTTTTTAACATGTTAGGCAGATCACAGAAGGTAGTCAGTGGGCGTATTTTAATTGCCTTTTGTAGTATAGTTACTATGTAGTATAGTTATGTTGTATAGTATAGTAGTATAGCTATGTATAGTATAGTTATGTAGTATAGTTATAGTATAGTATAGTATAGTTAGTATATTTATGTAGTATAGTTACTACGTAAGAAAGTGAAGGCTCTTAAGTTTCCAGGCTTTTTTAGGGACACGAACACAGAGCGACAGTCTCGTTTCTCTTCCAAGCATATCCGATGGAGCACGTACTTCCGGTTCTAGGCCCGTGAATGGAAAAGCGGCGCTTTTGTGGGTATGCCGAGTCTGCAAGAGCACGAGGCCTCGGTTTCAATACAGTGAACTCTCAATCGTACGAACGTCGGTTTAACGAATACTTCAGAATAACCAGCTTCTAAAAATTCCCTGGCGGTCTTCCTATGCATTGTATGCAAAAATCTTCCAGTTAAACGAACTTCTGAATATTGAATATTTCAGTTGAATGAACCTGATCTGCGTACCCGGGCTTATTTTTGAGATCAATTTAATGAAGTTTTGCGCACTGCAGCACTGGCGTAGCCGATGCATCCTGCCCCCAAATAGCCCATCCACCAGGGGCGTGGCAACACCGCTTGTGCGCGCAGCGCCGCCGAGGCAAAGCGGCCGCGCGGGAGACGAAAACGAGCCACGTGCGCTTCAATATTTGCGCATAACTATCAGATGTGGAAATTGTTTCCAGTGTTCGTCCAAAACCGAAAGAAGAAAAGTGCGATGAAATTGTAATGGCTGAGGCAGGTTCAAATTCTGTATCTCTAACCGAGGCTGTAGGATATATCAGCAAGTTGCGAGACTTCGTGTCACAGCAACAAATTGTGCCAAAGGCAGTTCACAGAAACGTGGACTCTAGCTTTGTCTCTTCTTGCGCATTAAGGGCGCCAATCCAAATGAAAATTGAGGAATTGTATTCAAAATAAATCGCATTTGACACTTTTGACTTGATTTCTGCTGTGCCCAATGCTGTTCCGTAATGAAGTCAATATTCAAATTAGTGAACTTTCATGAACTATTTCCTTGTGTCCCTTGAAGTTCACTCAAGTGAGAGTTCACTGTATCCATTTCGTAAAAGGGCCCTTCATCTATGTGCCATTAAACTTCCCGAAGGGCAATGATATTCAGAGTTCCACCAACGTCATTGACAGTCAGACACACCTTATTATCAGTTGTGATACTGAGGTCGAGAGAGAGAGAGATTCGAGAAAGAAGAAGAAAATGAAAGGACGCTATTGTCTGCCTCCCGTCGTGGGGGGCACGGCTCAGCGCCTTTAGGGATGGGGAAGGGGAAAGTAAAGATGATAGAAAGAAAGAGAGAAGATAGCTAGAAGGGGTGAGTAGATGACAAGAGAGTGTCTTGTCGGTCCAGGCAGGGAGGACAAAGGCAAGGCGTTTGTCTGTAGGGCGTCGAGTTCCGCAGGAACCGCAAACTTGAGAAAGGCTCGCAGGGCTGCTAGCCTTTCTCAAGTTTGCGGTTCCTGCGGAACTGGACGCCCTATAGACGAACGAGCTTAGCTTCTGTGGAGAGTCGGCGCTTGTGCTCGTGTGGTCCCAGTCTTCTCATCTCTTTCTGGAGCGCCGTTTCCTTAAAGGGGCCCTGCAACACTTCGCGAGCATGGTCAGAAAACGCTGCCGATCGGTAGTCGATGCACCCGAGAACACGCAGCCAAACATTTTTGCGCGACACGCGGCCAAGAATTTATATCTATTTCTCAAAGTCAGCTAGAAATCGCATCCTCTTCTCTCTACAAATGATGCCACATACCCAAATTTCTACGTCCACCGCGGTTGGCTGACTTGCTCCGTAGTTAAAGTGGCCATTGCCGGATGCCACCACGTATCCGCACTCGCACTCGCGCTCGCGATCACACACACACACACACACACACACACACACACACACACACACACACACACACACACACACACACACGCACACACACACACACACACACACACACACACACACACACACACACACACACACACACACACACACACACACACACACACACACACACACACACACACACACACACACAGACACACACACACACACACACACACACACACACACACACACACACACACACACACACACACACACACACACACACACACACACACACACACACACACACACACACACACACACACACACACACACACACACACACACACACACACACACACACACACACACACACACACACACACACACACACACACACACACACACACACACACACACAAAATTACTGCAGATCCACGAAGTGAATACTGATGATGGAGCGAAGCTCCTTGGAAGCCAGTATACGTCATTTTATTTTGCTAAGTGTAGCGCCATTGATCGATGCGCTGGCGCTGCACGGTCTAAGTACGTGCGGCTTGCGAGCAATGCAGCGCGCTGTACACGGCTTGTATGCGCGCTCTAGGTACGAGCGGCGCGGCGGCGGCGCGGCGGCGGCGCAACACCGGCGCGCGGTCGGTATGCGCGCTGCGTGCGCTCTACGAACGGTTCTGCGCACGACGTCTTCACCTTTGATAATAATAATAATATGTGGGGTTTTACGTCCCAAAACCACGATATGGTTATGAGAGACGCCGTAGTGGAGGGCTCCGGAAATTTTGACCATCTGGTGTTCTTTAACGTGCACTGACATCGCACAGTACACGGGCCTCTGCCATTTCGCCTCCATCGAAATGCGACCGCCACGGCCGGGATCGAACCCGCGACCATTCGGGTCTTCACCTTGATCGATACGCTTGCTGAGACAGGGTTTCGGAGCGGCGCCGCAGCTGTTCCGACGCGGACCTACGACAACGGACATCGTGCGAGGCCTAAGGAGCTTCGCTCCTAAAGAGGGAAAAGAAAGTGGGCAATGTCGCGCGCTGGACGAAGGGACGCATCTTCTACCCCCTTGTCATCTTTCTCCCAGCGAAGCTTTCAGCGCTCTCGCTGGCACGAAAGGAGAGATAAAGCGCTTGAAGTGTGCGACAAATACATGTAACTCCACTCGTACTTGATCGATTCTAAAAAAAATTTTGTGGAATGTGATTCGTGAGGCTTCATGCGCTAATAGTGAGGCTATTCCATTGTAACTCAGAAAAATGTTGCAGAGCCCCTGTAATAATACATACTTTATTATCTTGGTCAGTAGAACTGGAAGCGTTTTACTGCTTCTACACATCAAGCGTGTCGCAGTTAGCATTGTGTGCATTGCAATCAGAAATGCGTATCCGCTCGTAAAGAGCATCTTAGTCGGAGGCAGCAAAGTGAGATGGCTTCCCTGCGATTAATATCAGCGCTGTGGCTATGACGCAAGCTTTATTGCACTGCCAGTATTTAGTATAATGGCGGAAATAAAGCACCCCGGAGTGCACTACGTACTTCAAGAAAAATGTGCGCCCTTTAGAGCCCATAGCTTTCCCACGCAATAATCGTTGTCATTCATCTTGCGTTGTCCTCACTTTTTTTTTTCTCATAGCTGAGCACTCGGTACCTCCAGGTCACGAACAGCATGCGCGATATTAGTGTTACTCTGCGTTCTTCGCCAGGAAGTAGTCCGTGCAGATTATTATACAGGGTGTTTCAAGAAATGTGTCCACTATTTTTTAAAAATCAGAAAAATGCGGTATTTTCTCGCTGTCTTCACAATTGCTTTTTCTGTAGCGGCAGGCATCTTAAGATGGTTGAAGACATGATTTGGGACAGTAATTAAGAAAGTTAAATTAATTAACTTTTTCATTAGCGGAGTTAGGTGGTTAAGTCCAATGGGAGAATTGAAGTCCTTCATGCGAGGAACCCATTTCAGCTTGGAGATTCCGAAAAAGCGGCCTCTATTAATTATTGTGGTGTAATGAAGTTCAGGCAAATTCATTGGCGAAACCGAAACCCAAGCACTGATGAGTGCAACAAGCAGACGACTAGAATGACGTCACTGTTCAAGACAACGGTTACAGAGGTGCAGTGCGTCCCCGTTCGTTAACGTATGTGCGTCATGCGTGCTACTACTGCAAGCGCAGCCCACTCTGAACACCAAGAAGTCATTTGATGGTTGATATAATGACGTTCACTCATTGTGGACGTCTCAGACGAATGTGTCAGTTGCGCTCTTCCGCGTTTCGGTTTCGGTTTGGCCGCTGAATTTTCCTGAACTTCATTACGCCACAACAATTATTAGAGGCCGCTTTTTTCGAAATCTCAAAGCTGAAATGGGTTCCTCGCATGAAGGACTTCAATTCTCCCATTGGACTTAACCACCTAACTCCGCTAATTAAAAAGTTAATTAATTTAACTTTCTTTATTACTGTCCCAAATCATGTCTGCAACCATCTTAAGATGCCTACCGCTACAGAAAGAACAACTGGGAAGACAGCGAGCAAATACCGCATTTTCCTGATTTTTTAAAAATTGTGGACACATTTCTTGAAACACCCTGTATAACGAAAATATCCACGGAATAGTACTAATGCTTATTGCTTGAGATAAGAGCTGACCAAAAATGTTTGAATGCGCAAATGAACGGCGTACTCAGGTGAACATGCAAGCACCTGAAGCAGAAGCTTACTTGCAGATTATTCTATTCTCATAAGGGCGTTCCAAAGTAGTAAATTTTAGAGTAGGCGCCAGATGTACTCCATCATGGTTCCCATTTTTTACATGGCGGCTCTTACAAGATTGCTTCGGCAGCGAGCGGATTGAAATCCACGACGCCGTTAGAGACGCCGTGTCATGAAAGATTGGGTTCGGGTGCAAGCCTGTTTCAGCACCGCGCAGATATGTAGTACCATCCACACTAAATTTTACGGCTGAAATACACGTAGCTAAATTTGAGAAAAGGTCGCGAATGTGTACGTACTTGATTTCAAAATTGGGGGGTGGAGGGGGCAACAGTCAGTTTCGCCGCGAAGAAGCAATGAATGTGATGCCAGTAAATTGGAATGCTATGCGAAGTAAGCCTAGTCTAGCAGATCACTTCTTTAGCATGCGACCTGGTGTAACTCTGCAACACGGTGACGCAGGGAAACTCGGCCGCTCCAGTGAGCGATGCGACCTTCGTGCTGTACATGGCTTCAATGAAAACTTTGCTACAACCAGTTCAAAGGTTTGTCCAGCGTACTGAGCACCTCTAAAGGTACGGCACGCGCGACTGCAGATGACCGCGCCCGGCTGGTCAATGTTCGCATTTCCTATAGTAGCGACGCAGCCCCCCCCTCTCCGTCACCCCCCTTCATTATCCTATCGGGTGAGGGCGACGGCCGGCGCGTTTCATCTCCGCTTGAGCCGCGACCAGTGACACTCCTCGCACACTTTCACTCGCACATAGAACATACTACGCGCGGGGCGATGTTATCGATTTGGAATTTATATGGAACATGACGGCGACGCCGACGCTGACAGTGGCGGTGACCGCTAAAAGGAGCCTCGAGTGTCTATATAGTTGCTATCGCTATTAATGTAATTACAAAAACACTGTCATCCCTCGCCGGAAGTTACGTATATCACAAATACGAGACAGCACCCCTGCGTCTCCTCCAAATTTAGGAGTTCCTTACGGATTCGTCTACCGCGTTATAAGCCTGGAGGGGGTGACGTTCTCAGATTTACGTCATGTCCGACAGCCATGAGATTCGCGCGTCGTTTTAAACGCTAATTTTGATGGTTGGTAATAAAAAAGTAATCTGTAACGCTAGACTGGCGAGTTTGTTTTTTGCATTGCTTTAGAATTATTTTTTTATGTCTGAGTCAGCTTGGCGAGTTGAAATTCTAGCAGCTGTCACGTAAAAAAAAAGAAAAAGAAAAGAAACATTGAAAGACGGATGCCCGCGTTTGTTACAAGACAGAAGCGAGAAAGGTTAATGAGGTTAACAAGATGCACATCCGGTTTGGAACTCTGCACTGAGGGGCTAAAATATTGACAGAATGGGCGAGAGAGAATGGTGCACACACTTTCCTTATTTATTTATTTATTTATTTATTTATTTATTTGGAATACCGTCAAGGTACATACAGTACATTATAGAGGGGAGGGGCAAGTACACGATTATATGTAACACGGAACAAAATACGAAGAGAGAAAGAGGAAAAAAAGAAAAGAAAGGGGAAAAAAACATAACAATCAATCAAGTCAGCACGGTATCACTGTACAATAAATACAAAAAGTAAATAACAACGATTTAAACACTGCTTATACAAAACGTACCGTCTTTGTCGTCACATCAGCTCTACGGGCGGTCGTATAGGATCATCACGTGGGATACACTTGCAAATGAGACTATTAACCAGTCTTGTGGCTTTGCCAAAGCGACTTCAAGTTTTTTTTTTTCAGTTTCTTGACATACAACCAGGTTCGTCGCAGCACACCCCCCTCCCTATTATGTCAATGTATGGAGCTGACTTTGCGCCCCCCCTCTCAGGTGACACGAGGGGGGAGTCCGCCTCCTCGCCCCCCCCCCCCCCCTCCGTGTGCACGCCTATGCATATAGCATAACATCGTTACTGATATTTATTACAATCTCAGGTCCCACAGTTGCGAAATGTGACAGGAGGACCTCCTACTACTAAAACACGCGTATTTTAAAGGAGGCAACCCAAAAGGGACATTTTTCGTTTCCATGGTGTGCACTATCAACGCTCTCCACACACCGGAGCCACACAACACGTATGAAATATTTTACTATGATTTTCATATTTTCGTTACCCAGCATCTGCAAGCCAGCGCCACCGCAATGGACATTGTCACAAGTCAACACAGTTCGCTGGGTTTGCGAAATCTGCGTCCCGCATGCAGCCTAGATCGCAGAAATTGCTGTCAGAGTCTCTGGACGATAATTCACTCGTCGTTGTTTACCTGTACCACGTGCTACTGACAGCAAACTGGCAGCTCTTGCTCGTATGTCGCGAGTTGTAGTTTTCCCGTGACATCAGACTTGTGGTTGACACGTCACTGCGAAGCCGCCCCCTCGATGCAGAAACCGAAATTGCTCTTCTAAGGTAGAGGTATTAAAGATATATTCAATGCATTCCTAAGCACTACGACACTCTCTTTAGGGTTCTCAACTGCCGTGTTTTCATTTAGAGCAACAAACCGAAAATATTTAAAATTCGTGTCAGTACTCCTTTAAGTGTCGAGTCCAGCAGTGCCATATATTATGCTATACTCTGAGGGCGTGAGTGCTCATATTACTCAGTTTGTAGCCAATTTAGACTAAATTCAATTTTGTTGCAATTGAACAAGGCCGAAGCCGAATACAATGGTACAGCTCAGACCACACGGCGAGTCCAAGTGCACTCAGCTTTCGGTCTAATATACAGAAAAAAAAAGGCAAAGCAAGTGCATTTCTTACGAGGCTCTGAAAGCTGCTCAACTTGAAACGGCCACGCGCAGCCAGCCTCGTTTTGAGAGACGGCATTATGCAAATGTTGGGCGCAAAACCTGACGCTCGCGCATTCTTATTAAAGCATCACGGTGGGCGCCTTCGCGTGATTGGCCCGCTCGGTGCAGGTTGCGGAAATCTTATCTGGACCGCACTCGAGAGTTCTCCAGTTGAAAGCCTTAGCGTACGGCGACTACGGACCGGCGCCCGCTCATTTGTATAGTACGTGGCTCAGGGACGGAGGCTTCAACCGCGGCTGCGTACATTGGGTGAAACTGCCTTGGATGATGGCATACTGCTTTATTAAAAGCGTTCCTTCCTGAAGAAACTGTTGTGTGTCCCTTCTCCCCTTCCATCTCTGGAGGGCTGCGGAAATTTCGACCATCGGGTGTTCTTTAACGTCCACTGACATCGCACGGTACACCTCTCCGATTTCGCCTCAATTGAAATGCGACCGCCCCGGCCGGGATCGAACCCGCGACTTTCGGGTCAGCAGCCGAGCATCGTAACCACTGTACCACCGCGAAGAACTCACTCTTTTCAACCTCGGCTTATTCTTTTCCAAGAGAGCTTATTATTCGGCTTTTACGCTTTCGTTAACCCGTGTGAGTGAATTGGCATGGCTTGCTGAAATGAACTCTGGGAGGGACATTTTCTGGTGTCGCCCTGTAGGGTACATTTACTTAGGATCGCCGACGCTTCCTGGACATTCTTCAAACCGAGGAAACTGTGACCAACCTTTATGGAAGATGGAAGTTTGTGATCAGGAAAATTCGTAAACAGGGGCATGTCCTGGAGCTGACGTTTCGACAAGTGGACTTATTCGACAAATCTGCTTGTCGAAACGTCGGCTGCAGCATACCCGCGGTTTACGGATTTTTTGTTGTTAACAGACATAATATTGCGTGGTAGGAGAGTAGAATTGCGCCAGTTGGTGTGACACCATGCGAATTTCCTAACTAGTTGTTGGCAGAACACGGTCGACCTATTACAGTGGTCTGTACTGTAATTCATCATCACCATCAGTCACAGCATTAGCAGTGCGTGCAGCTACTCACGTGACCTTTCAAGCTCCGATAATGATGATGATAATGAAATAAATACCCCGGATGGACATTGGCCTTTGAGTAGTTCTAGGCAAATGCATAAGGAACTCTGGTTTTTTTTTCTTTTTTTTTTAATCTCTAATGTTTCAAGTTCGAATCACTGCCTCCATGTTGCACCTTTCGAACATATCAATTTGGTAACATAAGCTTTACATTTCGGTGACCTAAACTTAGGGAATTCTATCGACCAGACTTTTCAGTATCGCTGCTGCCTGTGGGAATGGGACCGCCAAACCGAAAGACTAACAGGTCGTTATCTTTTCTTTTTTTTCATAAACGGGGTGAGCACGAAGTTCCGCAGAGGGAGTACATACGGGAGTAGTACAAAATAGAAAACAACGCGAAAGAACCATGCAAAAGAGTTCGACCTTTTCCTATCCGTGAGGTCGTTTGAGCCGCTGACTCTAAAATTACATGACAAGTTGGGATCGTCGCCGATTATCCCCGTGCACTTCGAACAACAAAGCTTCTTAAATTGTGGCGCGGCCTCGCTCCACATTGTCAGTCCCGGCATTGAAGCGCCATCACTGCGAGAACGAAGGCAACTACGGCTTGAACGTAGTTCGCGGAGAACACACTGCTGACGCTGCAAGCGCAACACGATCGATCGCGAGTTCCGGACTTGGTCTCCAGGTGGCGGCACCTTACTATCAGATGCGGAGACAGTGTACTGAATGTGCTCTAGTAAAGGAGTCGGCGATAGAAGTATATCAAACATCGCTGAACAAACTGAAAAGAATAAGCGTTAAGCGTAATTGTGGCTGAACAGCGCGAAAAAAGTTCGGCAGATCTCACATACCGTCAGGGAATCAATGATGTGCGAAGCCATGCATCAAGGAAGTTTGCTATGTGACACTTTTAAAATGATCATAACGTTACGAGGCGGATGGATGTAGTGCACAGCAAACATATGTAGAAGTTCCATTTTTTTCGCGCTTTTCTGTCCGCAATGTTCGTGAAAGAACTAGCCAAGCTAATAACCCTTGTGAATAAGCGTCATATCGCCTGAACAAATATTTTCGAAGACATTTACTTAAATGTCTAGAAAGGTCGGCCTGGTGTTCGCTTGAATGTTGCGATATAATGAACGCTGGGATATATATATATATATATATATATATATATATATATATATATATATATATATATGCATTGATTTATTTCTGAACATATCTATAACGAATCTTCTCAAAGCGTTCTTACGTGCAACTCGTGTTACGGCTCCACTGTGTTTCCTCCCACGGACTGTTGCCTTTTAATTGGTTTACAAAGTGAAAATCTGTCTTCACAGATCATTTTTTTTCTTCGCACAATTGAGACACTAGAAATTAAGATTTCTGATGGTAATGCTACCGGAAAATACACAAACAGCGCTGTCTGTATACGTGTGCTTGAGAAGCTTTACCTCTGGCTCATAGTTTGAGTTTACGAGAAAACTCGTTTCTCTTTCTTCGAGATTCAAAGACCCAAAAAATACGAGTAGCTGCAAGGCCGACTGCAATGAGTAACCTATAATAAAAGGTCTCTGATGTGATATCATTATAACGTTAAAAGTAAGATTACCGAAAATATTAGGAAAACTCGGAGAATGGCCGGCATCTGGCAGGCTATTTTGTTGTGTGCGTCCGCTGGAAATATTTCGCATGCCGATAACATTTCCTACATGACAGATATGCGCATGATTGTGTGTGTGTGTTTTTTTTACCATATAGGACATCCCTAGGAAATTAACCGGATGTGTCTGTGGTATTTGGGACGTCCCTTGGACCTTTTGTTTCGTCTCACCCGTAATATAAAGATTAGGCAATTGGAAAACATTTACGTTCGCATAAAATTTGCTTCAGTAGCGTATACGGTAGATTCTGACAGAATAAGCCATAGTAAATTTTCCTTTCAGTTTCACATTGAAAAGTATAGGTAAAGTTTAGGCGTCTCTTCGAGATTGGTCGCGTATTTGCCAAAGCTCGTTCACGTTGGGAAGGCGCGTTGCTCACTTTAATACGTAACTACGTTTCCTGTAATTAGTATTTTCGATAATTTCGAGCTCGGTTCGGTGGGCATGCCGGGCGTTGTGTTTTACGTTACCTCGCAAATAACTTATTCCTCCGTGAAATACAAACTAACGTACCCCCCGTGATTTTAATCTGGTAAGACACAAAGCTTTCTCTGAAATACTTATCCAGGAGAAATCCGCGCTGCCGCGAAGGCACACTTCAAGGACAAATGTACATATTACCTTTGTCTCCGATTATTTTTTAAGTTTAAAATATTGCTATTATAATAAGAACACTGGGCTTTAAGGGGTGATTTCGTCCGAAGTGTAGCGGCAAGAGCTGGTCAGGCGCAGGCAGCGTTGCAGCAACCACGGGCTAGGCACATCCGGCTCGTGCCTCGTGCATAGCTGGCGATGTGGCTGCAGCGCTGGGCGTTTCTCTTCACTATAATCGTCCCCCCGTCGGAAAAGGAGCCATCCTGGCGACTCATGGAGAGCACAGTACAAGCGGATCGCGATAGGGCTTCAGACGCTGTACGTGGACAGTTTCACGACGAAAGCGTCGGTCTGTAGGCGGTGTAACCGGTTCGACGACATAGTTTACAGGGGACGTCTGCACAACAACACGGTAGGGTCCCCGATATTTCGAAGCAAGCTTGGAGGAGATGTCCCAGTAGGGACAGCTGGAACCCAAAGCCGAACAAGGGAATCCGGAGGAAAGTGAAGGATCAGTGGGACGGGTGGTCATCGTCACGACGAGATTTTTGTTTCCATTAGGTCTACGGTTGTGAATTAGCGGGCGAGCTGTCGGCACTCCTCGGCGCGGCGGGTCACTTGAGAGATGGGCGTAGGTTCGGATGAATCGGGTCGGTACGGCAGAATGGTGTCGAGTGTGGTCGAAGGTTCTCGGCCATATAAGGGAAAGAATGGCGAAAAACCTGTAGTCTCCTGAGGAGCCGCGTTGTAGGCGTACGTCTCGAAGTGCAACAATAGGTCCCAATCAGAGTGATCGGAGGCTGCACCTCCACCCAGCACCTCCACCAAATGTAACGGAGGCGAGATGATGGTTTAATAAACAACAGTGAATCGGCAGCCAAGCAAGATGGCTGAGCAGTCCCTCGCGCCCGCGCTTCACACAGTCGTCTTCATCATCTTCGGAGAGCACCACGCTTGCTCATGTCCATGACGCAGCGTAACAGTACTTAGAGGTCATGTCGTCAAGGGTGCGGTTGAATCTCTTCGTCAAACGTGCAGTTTGGGGATGGTAGGCGGTAGTAGTCCGATGAGCGATACGGCATTCAGCAAGGAGTGCGTTTATGACTTCGGAGAGGAACACACATCCTCTGTCACTCAGAAGTTCGTGTGGTGCGCCGTGACGGAGAATGAAGTTCCGCAGGAGGAAAGATGTTATGTCACGGGCCGTGGCAGCAGGTAGAGCGGTTGTTTCTGCGTATCGCGTCAAGTGGACGATGGCTACAACTACCCAGCGGCTTCCGGAAGCCGTGAATGGACGCGATCCATACAGTTCATTGCCAATGCGGTCGAAGGGCCTGGCCGGGCACGGGATTGGCTGGAGCGTTCCAGAGGCGTGCTGGGGAAGGAGCTTTGCGTCGTTGGCACTGTGGGCATGACCTAATGTACTTGCGCACAAAGGTGTACATGCCTCGCAATAAAACCTCGAGGAAATTCGGGTGTATGAAGACGCCCGGATGAGCACACTTGGGTCAGCGTGGAAGGCTGAACATATTTTAGCGTGAAGATGTCGACGTATGGCCAGCAACCATTTGCGGCCATCAGACATGTAGTTCCTTCGATAGAGGAGGCCATCGAGGATCTCAAAGTGAGCCGCCTGACGACACAATGCTCGAGAAGCTGAAGGAACAGTCGACGGGTTGGAAAGGAAATGGAGGAGAGCGCTGATCCAGGCATCCTTGCGTTGCTCAGACGCCATGTCACAGCCAGCTGGGAACGAAAGTACTTCGTCCACGGCAGGTAGGCATGCGGTGCTTTCGGTTGAGACAGGTAAGCGTGTTAGGGTGTCCGCATCGCTGAGGCGGCGGCCAGACCTTTGCAGACAACGCGCATGTCGAAATCTTGCAATCCGCAAAGCCTAGCCAGCTAATTCGGCCGGAGAGGGGTCCTTCAACGTGGATAGCCAACAAAGCGCATGGTGGTCTGTCACTACGTCGAAGGGGCAGCCATATAGGTAAGGCCTAAATTTTCCGAGAGCCCAAATTATGGCCAAACATTCCTTCTCCATAACAGAATAACTCTTCTACGTTTTAGTGAGGGTGTGGCTCGCGTATGCGGTGACGTACTCTTGGAATCCAGATTTGCGCTGCGCAAGCGCAGGCGCCGAGTCCAACACCGCTGGCGTCGGTGTGTACCTCACTCGGAGCAGTAGGGTCGAAGTGACGCAGGATTGGCGGTGAGGTGAGCAGACGGCGCAACTCCAGAAAGGCATCGTCACAAGCGGGCGACCAAGTGTAACTTTTGAGTCGCTCCGTAAGGAGCTGATTCAAGGGAGGGGTGATGGTTGCAAAATTCTGAATGAAGCGGCGAAAGTAGGAGCAGAGGCCAAAGATGCTGCGAAGTTCTTTAGGAGACGCAGGTTTAAGAAAGTCAGCAACTGCTCTGAGCTTGGCGGTGTCGGGAAGAATACCGTCTTTGGAGGGGACGTGGCCAAGGATGGTGAGCTGACTTGCGCCAAAGCCGCATTTCGTCACGTTAAGCTGAAGGCCGGTGTCACTTAGGCACTGCAGTACTTCCTCTAGCCTTCTGAGGTGGCGTGGGAAAATCTGGTGAAAGTACAACCACGTCATCTAAGTAGCAGCGGCATGTTTTTCACTTGAGGCTTCTCAAAAGATTGTCCATCATGCGCTCGAATGTTGCGGGGCGCGTTTCAGAGACCGAAAGGCATGACACGGAATTCATAAAGGCCATCGGGTGTAATGAAGGCCGTTTTGTGTTGGTCGCCAGGCGCCATGGGGGACTTGCCAATAGCCGCTCCGTAAGTCAATAGTAGAGAGGAACTCCGCGCCTTGAAGGCAATCAAGGGCATCGTCAATTCTCGGTAAGGGGTACACGTCTTTTCGGGTGATCTTGTTAAGACGACGGTAATCAGCGCCATGTTAAACACAGCGAAGTAACAACTTTGACAGTTCTTCGCGCTTGTTCTGTGTGTACGTGTGCGTACGTTTCGTGCGCCCTTCTTTGTGTTTGAGCAGCGCGCTTTAAGTGTCGAGCCGTGAACGTTGTTCGTTCGCACTTGTCCTGCGTGTATTCTTTTCGTGCGTCCTTTGTGCTTGAGCAGCAGGCTTCACGTTTCGATCTGCTTGCCGTTCTTCGCGTGACATTCCAATTTGTTGCTATCGCATTCATTGCATTGCCCTTGCGGTGAAACTGTGAGTTGTTTTGGGTATAACAACCACGCGAAGGCAACAGACAATCAAGCCGGGTTTGGGATGTGGGATTGGCCCGAGTCGGAAAATCAACAACGGATGGTGATTGGAAAGATGTAGAAGGCGTAGAATCGACGCCGTCGAGTTGTTGTAGCACGCGACGACGCACTGAGTTAACTAGAAACATCCCCTCACCCCATCTCCCCCTTCCCTTTGCCATCTTCCCCCCTCTCACCCTCTTTTTTTCTTGCGAGAGTAAGAAGTGCGCGTATAACAAGTACAGCGCCACCAGCGGTGTTGACAGGCAACAAATTGCTTCACGCGCGCAGCCACCACTCCTGATGAAGCGGCCGCTTTCCCGCTCACTCTGTTCGCTGCCAGTCCCATCTCGTGCTGCGTTGCTTTGCCTCGTTGGGAGTGACTTGTTTGTCTCCTTATTTCGCTCCCGCTTATGTTCTTGTTCGATCGCTGCGGGGCGCTGCGGGGCGTTAATGACTCTTGTTTCGCTCCCCGTTGATTGGAAATTAACGATAGCTCCGGGGTAAAAGTAAGTTGCCCTAGAATGACGCCGTTTTCGCGGGCTTTCTTTTTTGTCATTGTGTTTCTACCCCGCACTGTTCTTTATATATTTTTCTTTAGCCACTCTCGCTTCTTGGGCACAAAGAGCACATCAGGGTGAGACACGAAGCAATTCGGCCGCTGTTTTCCCTGAAGGGCTGCTTTAGGATGAATCGCTTCGGAAAGGCAACAAATTGGGCTTTTTGTGGGCCTTTTTCTGTCTGTGTAAGGGGTGGGTAGGGGGTGGGGAAGGAGTGGGGCTCCGAACGTTCCACGGAATCTCTTATACCACAGACAATAGGAGGCATACCAAGTGGGACCAAAAGAAAGGAACAAAAAGATGTTTTTTCTCTGTGTTTAGTTTCTTTTTCGTCATGTCGGCAGCGTCCTAGTTCTGATGTTGTTTCCATTGAGGATAAGTGGCTTCTGTGACTCCAAACTAGTTACCTTCATCGAGGAGTAAAACGACTATGTAATATTTTCGTTTCCGAGCATTCACTAGCTGTTTGGGACCTAATTTGATAGCAGTTAGCTCAGGAATTCTCTCGGAAATTTCAGATGAGAACAGCCGTGCCATTTGCGGTATGGAAAAGAAACAACAACATTAAAATGTGTAATCAAACTCACATATAGTGAACATAGGCGCTAGAAATTGTATGATGTATTGAAGTAAACTTAAGATTGTTATCCTTCATATCTACTGTCTACAGGGCATATATTGCCAAATGCGATTTTTGTATTTTCATGTGACCGGCCAGGTACACGTGCTAGACCTCTTAGACATGGCTATCTTTGATGGATGGCAAGTTGTCTTCCCATCAAATCTTCCTATACATTGCGAGACTCCGCGGAACCGATTTTGCTGGAACAACCTTTGCTTTACCTAGCCAGAAGTGACATAGTAATGTTTACACACAGTGGGGGGACGGTCTTGAGCCTTCCCTGAATCGAAGTTCCATCGAAGTCCCAACTGCATCAGAAAGTAAGAAGTACGTCAGCACTTTAAGTAAGCATGGTACGCCGTAAACTCTACATGTAGAAGCGACATCACATACACGAATGTAATGTAAGACAAATAGGAAGAATTAGCTGAACCTTGTTGTACCACTGAACAGTTGGCGCACCACTGTGAGGCATTAATGCATATGCATGAGGCTGACCTTGTGATTCTTACGGTGTCAGCGGGTGTACTAATTTATTTACCTAGTCTCGCATTATTATTCCTGCGTTCTTAGAATGAGTCAATTAATTAATACTTTCGAGAACCTGATAGGTCAATATTAGGTCTCTAACGGCTCAGTGTTAACGCGTAGTTTATTGCCGTATTTTTCTCCAACTGAAGGCGTTTTCCGTGTTTTTGCATTGTTCTTGCTATTGTATACTATTTTCTTTGCTATTTTTCGCTATTGCTTCTGTCACTGCGTCCTGACCATTGTTGGACCTTAGTCAGGCAGAGTTATTATAACTTTACTCTTTGCAACACAGACAGGCTATGTGCAAATAATCTCAATAAAGAAATAACGCAGCCGTAAGTCCACCGCCTTCAATCGCCGGGAACACCGTCCAGACCTGCGCAGTGCCTTGCCAAAGCTACTGTCATATTAAAAGTATCTAACCTCGAAATCATTGCGTAATCTTTGAGTTGTAAGAGGCGTTTTCCTGATCATAGCATTCAGACATGCAAGATGAGATGGAAATGCATGTTTGAGAAGGTACTATGAGATTTTTCATTTGTCTTATCAAAAATATATTTGGCTCATATGCTCGATGAGAAGTGACCTTAAGGCGGGACATATTTGCTTACGACGGCGTTGAGCCACTCAAGCGTCTAACAAATGTGATTGTAGCCTCTTAGCAAAGTTTTCTCATTTCATCTATTCTGGTTGAATGAAGTTTCCTTGGCTTCCGAAACATGCGTAAAACGACGAGGAAAAATTCGGCAGATCCCACGTACCGTGGGAATGGATGTTACGCGAAGCATGCGGGGGGGAAGGTGACTGTGGCGTAATTTTTTTTCTTGAGCGAAACGTTACAACATGACGCTTATGTATGTAGAAATGTCACACGGATGCACACATGTTGAAGAGTCGCATGCGTTATATAATCAGTTGCACACAGTTGCGCAACGACGCAACGATGCCAACAGCGCACATGGGTGTTGCGAACAAGTAAGGTTGTAGGCTGGTATGCAGCGCTTATATCTGTCCGTTATGACGGAGGACGCACGAACGTTTCACGAACCCGTGTGGAAGTGTGGAAGGGTTCTTGGCAATTCTTGAAGAAGGTCATCATCAACGTGATCATTGAGAACCAGCAGCCGGACAGGGCTTGTTATCGGATCCGTTCGTGATGGCTGCGTCGAGAGTCGATGTGCGAGTGAAGAATGGGGTATAGTACTACTGTTTGGAAATCGTGGTTGTCTCCTACGAAGAAATCACGTATGATGCCCCCTGTCCTGGACGTGCGAACGAGATCTTGTGATGCCCTGTCCACATCGAAAGCGTATTAGGTGTAGTCTAAGGGCCAGGTGTTGTAAGAAATGAAGAGACCATTGCGTTGCTCTGGCGGACCATTTGCGTGGCATCAATGAATTGGAATGCCGAGAGCCAGCTGTCGGAGCTCGTGCACATAAATAATGTCAGAGCTCGTGCACATAAATAATGTTCATGCGGTGAACATTATTTATGTCTCATTGTTTTATTTCGGTATATTTTGACATTAACTTATTTATTAAGACAGCTGCACCTGGCACCGGGTCAGGGCACGGACGGATGGACGGACGTGAGCGTGAGACATTAAAGGCTTTCGCCTTTAAAAATGAAGTGGGAAAAAAACATGTAGATCAGATGGGGTTCGAACTCAGGCCCTCTGCGTGGCAGTCGAGTATTCTTCCCCAGAACCACGCTGTTTTTTTTTTTTCATTTCTTTATTGCCAGTCCTTGACAGGTTGCTTGAAACTCCTTCCCAAAATTCCCCTTACAGGCGTCATGTCGGGCAAGGAACCATGTTAACATATGTAATATAGCGTCGTAGAAGAGTAAAATAACAACCATGGCGTCACACAATGCGCATTGCGCAACGAGTGGTTCGTTGAATGCTTCCAACCCATTACAAAGGGTTGGAAGGCTCAGCCTTAATTCTTCATCGTCATCAGCCACTGCACTAACAAAGTGCACAAAATCCCTTAAAGATGTGTAGCTGGTACCTCGCTTATCCGCAGAATGACGAATAATTCTATAGTGGGCGCTTCCCTACTTCATGAAAATTACAATGATTTATTGCGTACAGGGTACCTTGCATGTGTACTTGTAGTAGTTTCGCGAGGAGTGTTTAAAAAAGGCTCTAGAAAGACCGCTCTTCCAGCTTTCGCTGTGACTGGGCTGCGCTTACCGCTCAGACCTCGCGATTTTTTAAACAATGTTCTCAAGGCTCCCATAAGATTCCTGCGACAGAACGGCATATATTCATTTGAAGTTCATATCACCGCTATATTCATCCTCATAAACGAACCCCCCCTCTCATTCTCTCTCGAATTTGATTATTATTATTATTATTTTGGCTTCGTTTATCTCGCTCAACGTTTAGCAGCATGTGAGAACGTTGCTTCAGGTCAACATCTCACTTCTTACGCCAGGACAAATATATCTTATTCACTGTGTAACCTTCAGCCACCCTCTCGCTGTTGCTCAACTAAGAATTAGCAGATTTCCCGACTCATTAACTACGACGCTGCTCCTCCAAACCTTAATCTACTTGATCCATCTGCAACAGTTCCCTCTGGAACGCCGTCTAATCTTAGGGTAATACTTTCGTCCGAACCTGCGAGGAATGCACTCACCCTGCACTGACTACGTGGGACCCCTGCGGACCGCTATGATAGAGATGGAAGCGCTCAGGCGCCATCTTACGGTTCTTCCTTCGCAGGAGTTCTGTACCTTATGACTATTTCATCATGCGTGCGCGCGCAGGACGATCGGCGCATAACTTAAAACTCCCTCGGAGTCTCATCAAGCGGCTTGTCGGGCGTGCGATTCGCCCGGTTCTCGCGCTCACGTTCTCAACGAGCTGGGGGCTCATTGCTTGCTCTCATTAAGGTTCTTCTGAATGCAGTAATGAGCGGCAGGTGGAGGAGTCTGCAAATGAGCCTCCTAAGACGAACGGCTCGCCTAGTTTTTGACGGGGCGCGGGTTTTGCGAAACTTGGCTATCGCGGTGAATTAGTTAATTCTTCGTAATTTTCTTTGTTGCATGAAGGGAAGTGCGCACTTGACTGCAACCGCATTGTGTAGTTAGGAGTTGTGTGAAACTAAACGATGAAATGCAAAGATCGCGGCGCTGAGGTGTTTAGAAGATGAAATGGCTTTAAGGTGGGAGTCCAGAAACGTGGTAACGACGAAGCGTTTATCATAGTGGTTCCCTTCAAGTATTCTTTTCACTAATCGTCAGTGAACAATGAACACTACATACCGAACTATAATACGCGCACAAATCTAGAGCGTAATGAATGTCGCTCTAGTTCTCGCTATTCACTTGCGCTGCTGAGCACAATGTTGCCAGTCAGATGTCCAGACGCTGGTGGGGAGGCAGAGCGCCGTGCAACCCTTATGTGAAAGTAGCTGCATTCAACACCGGATGAAGCGTGTCCTTACTGTACCATCACAGAGTCAAAGGCAAGATGCGTTTCATTTAACTAAAACCTTGCAAACTTTCAAGTCGAGCACTGACGTGTGATTCAGCCTAACCGGCCCTGTAGGCAACGTTGCCAGCTGCGATCCCTGTGGGATACATCACAACTTCTACGGTAAAACCACTACCCGTCCCAATTCATACAGAAAATGTGCATACCTTACCACACACAGCAAGCATGTTAACAGCAAGCATAATTAAGTCACGTGTTCACGGTAATAACGAATAGCCATATGTTCTTTAACACATTCGCTTAAGACGACTCGAAGGGGAAAGCAACCTTCTTCTATTTCCTCTCAGTAGATTGTATTGAATTCCCCCTTCGAAAGTTTTCTGCACACAATGTGATTTTGCACAGCCTCCGTGATCGGAGGCTGTGGAATCTTTCTGCGTGTTCGTGCTTTTGCACAGCCTCCCGCATCGGCCCAGCCTTGAACAAGCGACTTTGTCTTCCGAGGACGCCACGATGTGACCTCATAGTTACGTCACAATGACCTCAAGACGAGGTTTGTGACGCCATGGTGATGCCCCAATGTGGCGTCGTTGGTGACGCCATGTTTCATTGAGGCCATGAGACTTTTGGTGCGACAAGTGCGCACGCACATTCACTTGAGTGACACGTCACTTTTGACAAACTTTGATTACTTAGTTGTTTTCTGTATCATTAGTGTTGACGCCGACGCCGGTCACAAGACGTGTCATCAGCTCCCGCCAAATCTCGAACGACGGCACCGAGGCCGACTGCTATTTTTTGCGTCTGATGATGCATCTAAGGCTTTCGCCTCGACAACCACAATGCCGACGACGGCAACATTATTCTTGGACGCAGCATTTAGGCCACAGAAAGCAAGCTCTTTGGCGTAACAGTACTGCTTAACAACAAAGCACGCTTTACAAAACCAAATGTGACCTGTTGATTTTGAATCTTTGAGCAGGTCTTCGCCACGAAAAAGCAAGCGATCCCGATTAACTTGACTTGGTTCCATCCAGAGCGGGCCGCTGGTGCTCAGACAATTCTTTAAATCCTTTATCTCGGCTTCAGTCAACTTCAAAACGAATCTTAAGTCAACAACCCTCGCTCACCAGTGAGATGATTGACACCTGTGTAACAGCATTCCCACATT
>JALIZH010011131.1:0-75128 GCA_030522465.1 Rhipicephalus appendiculatus
CAAGACCACGGGAAAGCCGTGGCCTTCTACTTACACTCAACTGAGAAGTTTTAAATAAAAGGTTGTACACAGTAAACCAGTTTGCACCCTTAAGGGGGGGTTTTGCCGTGTCTATAACTAACTCCCTTACACCCTAGGAAAAGGGTGTTTTGACGTACCAAAACACCCATATCATGGGGTGTTTTCAATGGCCTAAACACCCTTACACCCTTATGACTGAAAAGAAACGGGAAAATGAAATCTACCAGTCAGTGAACGTGGAATCCCAGTTGACATCAGCATAGAAGGTGCACGCGCGCGCCAGACCAAAACACACAACAGAGCGTATTGTAAAATATCCCATGGACTCTGCGACGCGCTACATAGCCTTAAAGTTACCATCGGCTATATATAGCCATGGTATCTTAAGCCACCGTTCAGTGCCGGTGGGGATATTCCTGTTCCCTATAAGTGAGCACTAAACATTAAGATATCAGGCGTAAATTTATGGTATGCTTTTAGATACCCCTAAAAGAGACATAACTTTTAATCTAAACTCGCCTAAGGTCCAGCGACTCTTTAATCAGCGAGTCTCAGTTATCATCTGGTACGCTGTTGTATGGGCCATGGGTGTTTCGATTAGCCAGAACACCCTTACCCCCTAAAGGGTGTTTTAGCTAGAACATCACCCTTAAGGGTGTCTTGGGGAAGGGAAACACCCTTACACCCTAATTTTGCAAATTTTGGTTAGGCAAAAGGGTGTTTTGCCTGTTTGAAACACCCTTGAGGGTGCAAAGTGGTTTACAGTGTATAGTAAGTTCTTTTGTGAAGGAAGCGTCCGTTTGCGATATGCCATGGAAGTATACTGTGGCTTCACAGGCACGCGTTCTTTTTCACAGGATACGTTTTAGGTAACGTGAATCGACTCCCGCTTCTTCGACTTATTTGTGTTGTTGCGCCGCCGTTCTATTTACAACACTGAATTGGTCACTGAAAAAAAAGAAAACAAAAATCGGGCGAGCAGAGAGGGACACGCGCGAAGGGGAAATACTTTTTTTAAAGGATGGATCGCTATCAACCAGCTCAATTTGCTGTCATTATGATTAGTTACCGACTGTCCTGATTATGAGCTTCGTCGTCTTCTGACTTGCCTTCCACTGCTGCGTAGGGTAGGGTTGCTGGTCATATGGTGCGCTAATAATCATGTTGCCCCACACCTTAAGTTATGCAGTGTGCCTGCGGAATCGTCCTATCTCCATTGCTAAGCGAGTAACCAATGCGTTTACGCACTGTCGTTTCGCAATTCATGTGACGCTCTCGTTTGCCGCTTGTGTATCATAACCTGCGGAATATGCGACACTTCCTGTGGTGCAGCATATCTCCGTATTTGTCGCGGCGTTTCGCCGCTTTAATGGTTATAGCGGTATGTGGCTACAGTTCGCTGACTTCAACGGGATAGCATTCCACGATGCTGTTGCGGGTGCGCGCCCGCCCGTCATCGGGGCATTAGCCTTGCAGACACGAGCGCCTGTTACACCCCCCCCCCTCTCGGTATTGATTAGATTTGCTTTTGTAGCTGTTTATATACATATACACAAATGGTTGACCCCACCGCCCCATCTCTCATGACGAAGCCAAGCTAACAATAAAAATCTTGTCGGCGTGCATAGTAACTCTACAAAAGGGGCTTTATGTCAGAGTGAGTGCATTATTGAACTTAGCGAGCAACGTGGTCAGGACCTGTCCATAACTTGCAAAATTCCAGAGGGTACGAAAGGACGGATGTTTTCGCTCGGCCTTCGCCCCTTCTACATTTCACAAGTCACTGTGGACGCGACTTTGTCTCTACTGTCAGAGTTGCGAGTCGACTGGTCATCGCCACCTTCACGGTGTGATGACACTGTTCCTGTTTCGGACGAAACCACTGCAGTTCGTCGCTGCGGTCATTCTCCATGCATCAGTCTCGCAAGCCCCGTGGCCGTCAATATTGCTGCAAGAAAAGGAGCACACTTTGTGGACACACATACTTGTATGCAAACACTGAAAAGAGACGAGCACGAGCGTAGTGACGCAACGCAAAAACGCGATACAAAACACAAAACGCTGATTCACCTTAGCTAGTTGGTTCATACGTATACACTGGATTCGGGCAGCAGTGCTGTAAACGAGGGACAAAGAGATGACGGACAAGGACGTCGCTGTGACAAAACACGAACTGCTCAGTAACGACGCGAGTTGACCATTGTATCGTTCAGCTACACAATCGCGGGGAGCTCCTCTGGCAGGCCCGTAGCCAGACATTTTTTTCGGGAAGGGGGGGGGGGGGGCACATGCTGAAAACCTTGAAAAACACCTATTTTCATTATTTATTATCGGTAAAACACCCCCCGCCACCCGAATTTCGAAGGGGAGGGGCTACCCCCCCCCTCCCCCCCCTGGTTACGGGCCTGCCCTTTGGGCGTCAATTACTTCAGGCTACGTCGCAGAACGGGACTGTGTCGCGGCGCGCTTCGAACCGGCGCGCAGTGCTCGAAACATGCCCGGTGCGTGGCTTTCCCTGAAACGGCGTTGTCCTCCGCAGCACGACTGCGCCCTCGAAGGCCAACGCGAGCGGCGGTGCCAGAGGTCACTGGTTCGAAGACGCTCAGTTCGTGACTGTTCAAGAAAAGCGAATCCATCGGCGGCCCATCGCGAGACCACGTGCACAGTGGAGCGCCTGTGTTTAGCCTTTCTCTGCATGCATGCCTCCCGGCTAGGTCGCTTTCCTCGGCACGTCTTGGGCAAAGATCTCGGTACACTTCAAGCGCGTGCGCTCTGTTCGCCAGGCATAGGCGAGTGGCCTGTTTATTTGCTGCTAAACATTCGGCTAGCCCCGGCGGCATCGATATACATAGGTTGCAACGTGACATCGCGAGCGCAGCTTATGACCTCGCTGTAGTGCCCAAACATGGCGGCCGCGGTGACATCGCGCACCATATCATCATGAGTATACGTCGCTTTGCACTTGGCGGTGGGCGATGATGATAATGATGACAAACTTTATTTATGTACAGGCAAAGCTCCTGCGGATTGCCCCGAAGGGGCCTTGCCGCAGGAGCTTTGCCTGTACATAAATAAAGTCCAGGGCTCCGCTGGCTCTTGCCATGCGCTCTGCTCTCTGGACGAGCCTGATCTGGTCGTCGAGGGCCGAGCTGGACAGCAGTGCCTCCCATTGCTCACACGCGGTGTTCATGTTGTGGTGTTCGAGGTTGTGTAGTGTGCACTCCCACGTAATGTGGTGCAGGGTCGGTTTGGCCCCGCACCATGGGCATTCATCCCTGTAAGATGTGGGGTGCATGCGATGTAGTGTGTGTAGGTTTTTGTAAGTTCCGGTTTGGAGTCTACGCCAGGCAGTGGGCTCCTTCGTCGTAAGCTTTTGATGAGGTGGTGGATACCGTAAGCGTCGCCCTCTGTGGTAATTCAGTATTGTGGCATTATTGCGTAGACAATTATTTAAGATACTACAAGCGCAGTCAACGGATTAGGATACCTCAAAACCAAATCACAGCTCCCAGTGTATCCGACTGCCTGGTGGGCTCGCTGAGGAGGTGGCGCTGACGCAGGCAGTGACTGCCCACTGCTCGCCGCACTAACGCGCGGCGAATGGTTCTGCATTACTCTTTCGTGATGTTTCTGTCACTACGTTGAACGAGACATTGCTCCGGTCGTTCAGGAGGCTGCAGCAGGGGCGTCCTCACCACCACTTCAGTGCAACCGGTCATTGTCCGGGTCACCCTCCTCACTTGTGCAATGATGAATACACGGGTCATTTAATCGATCCTTTTAAAATTTATGCAGGCCGGGAACTTGATCGGTTATGTGAGGCCCGTCTTAGGGGCTTTGTTGTGAGCTACACTATACACTACTAAGGGCAGGACTCTCCCGAATGAAAAAACAAAACAAAAAAAAAAAACAGAAGAACTCGCATACACAACTTCACACATATAATGCAGCTCACATATAATACATACATACATAGGCGTGCGCAGGGTTCCCCTTCAGGGGGTGGGGGGCGACGCCTCGTCGCAGCGCCCCCCCTTCCCTATTAAGCGAATGTATGGGGCAGACTTTGCCCCCCCCCCCCCCCTTCTTGGGTGACTAGAGGGGGCGGTCGCCCCCCCCCCTGCCCCCCTCGTGCGCACGCCTATGCATACATATATAGTATTAAGGGCAAGTCTGAATCTTAATACAAAGAGAACAAATAAAAGGGCAGATAGTTTGGCTAGTTGCTACTGGATAATTTGAGACGAGACGAAATAGCGTACAAAAAAAGATCCTCTAGTTTCTTTCTTCTCCTGGTCCGTCGTCCTTTTGTGCTCTTCGTATTTCGCGTTTCCCCCCAGTGCGTCGTTAGGCGCCCTATCGTATGCGTGATGTTGTGGTCCTCCACTGTTCCACTTCGCAGTGCACGTGCGCGCACGTCCACAGGGTCCCCGTTCCTATTATCGGCAGAGAAGAAGAAGATCGCTACGCGACCCTAATTTTGTCTTTTCGCTGCCTAGCTGCACAGTCGAACGTTTTGCGACGTGCCCCGCGGACTCGTCCGTTCTGTCTGTCCTCCGTGAAACGATGCATGCATATGCCGTACTTAGCGGAGGGCGAAGGCGCCCCGGTCTCGGCCTCCGGCGGCACTGGACGTACAGCAGGAAGTTAGCGGGCCCCCCTTCTCGTTCGACGTCGTCGTCCACGGGGTCGCCACTTAACCTTGAAACCCAGATGGACGTATACGGCTTCATCAAGTGCGCATTGCCGCCGTATAGCCTGAAAGGTGCGCGGAGTGCTCTCGTTTCGCTCTTTTTGTACGATGCACGACTTTAGAGTTGCCCGTTGTGCCGCCACTGTCTCTTACTCTTTGAATTTTTTGAAGACTGCTGCTTTCCTTGCCTTTTTTTTCTCCGGGGTGTTGCGAGTCATCGGCTGGCTGTCTTGTGAAGTAAAACGAGGCCGGTCCCGTTAGAGGATGTGGAATCGTATGGGTGTCGTTGTGGGGCCGATCCTATGTGGTTTCGGGGTACGGCCGCTCCAGTTATGTTCATAACCTCGCAACGCCCCTTTTCCCTGGAGTGTCAGGGGCATCCATGGGCGTCGGCAGGGGGGGTGCAAAAGGGGCACTTGCCCCCCTCAAGCCACTCAAGCATTTCCCCACACATCCAAGCTCTGCCAGTGCTCTCCCGCTCTCCCAGTCGCGATGCAACCATGGGGGCATCGAGACATGGCTGTAATGCAATCGCAGTAATTATTTTAAATGAATAATAAATTAATTTTCTGATATTGGTAATTTCTTAATGCAATGAATTACCCCAAGGAAGTAATTTCATGAGAATTACTTATTGGTTTGCCAATCGCTCTTGACTAAAGTATAGCATGTCCGCTTCCCATATGGCGTTGAAAATTTGCCAAAAAAAGAAAGAAAAGTTAAAGACAGTCTGAGTGTGCAGAACAATCCATATGTGCTGTAAATAAAGCGCACACGAGTTATTGCATGAATGATGAACATTTCTTAAACTAATTTTAATGTCATTTCTTTCGCTTTTCAAAAGTAATAGCAATGTATAATCTTATTGCTTTCATCCACCTGCAATTTGTAATGTGCTTTTATTAAATTTAGAATAGTTACGGAGAGATAATCAGGGACGGAACTCAGTTACATTTTAGGATTAATTTTACCATCTCTGAGCCGGCCTTACGAGTGGTTCCTACAGACGTAACCCTGGATCCCTGAAGCTAGCCGACAGTTCGTGACACAGAGTAAAAAATAATAATAATAATAACTTTGAGGTACTTTGTCACAATGTTTACTACCCACTTAGTAACGGAACGTAGTAACTGCGAAGTTAACTGTACTACCACGACACTTACTTCTTAGGGCTACTACAGGGAAGTAGTAATACAAAGTTAGTAACCTTACTACCCTTACAAGCTCAAATGAAAAAGCGGGATCATATGGTATTGCACCTTCATGCGATTACCCTGGTAAATAAACGCAACGACATCCTCGGGTAATAATGTATACGAACACACACACATCCACATGCGCATAACAACAAGGTTTTTACGCGGTATACACTCCAACAGCAACCTAAGGAATATATACGGCCCTACTTTTGGGTAGCACACGTTGTAAAAGTGAGCTAGCCATAAATTCAGAGTTTTATTTTTTTTTGGACCAGGATTTTTGTGCCGCAGTACTGGCATATACATGTGCCATGACGTAGCATAAAATTCTTATTCCAGCATAATTAAGGAAATTGTAGTTCGGCTAGACTTTTCATAACACTGTCACAATTACAGCATAACATACCGCAGCCTATAGAGGTGCATTCACTAATCCGTTACATAGTAACCTTTACTACATAGTAACCTTTACTACGAGTAGTAACCTTTACTTACCCTGACAGGCTGAGTGGTAACGGCAATATTTACTACTTCTAAAGTAAAAAACGTTAGCGAAAGGCAGTGAACGTGCCCAGGAGGTTGTAAAGGCTGCACTTGCTGCATTTTTTGCTACCTTTTTTATGATTGCAGTACATACTGGAACCGTGAAACGCTTGAGTCTCATGCGACGTCTTCAGGAGCTCGCTCTACTCACATTCAATATATGTAGGCAACGAGTTAATTCTCCGCGTTGTAAGGCATGCAGTGGCACGAGCCTTTTCTGTACTATGTACGGGCGGGCGTCTCCGTGCCGCGACGTCCCGTCGGTGCCCCTGAATGCCAGAATTGCGGGTGGCCACGAGAATCGCAACAGGGACGCGCCCTTGTTAATGGCACGGGCCTCCTCTCTTCGGTCTGCTTGTATGCATACGACAACGGGCTGCCCTTCATTCGGCGACAAGCATTGAGGCGCCGGCGGCGCCGCGAAACTTGCATCTTACGACGCTTGCCGAGCATACATATCGTAACGACAGTCGCGTGCGCATTCCTCTGGTAGCCCGAGACCCCAATCTCTCGAAAGTGTATTTTGCACGCTTCGCTGCTCGATGTAGCAATTAAGCCATTACGCAACAGCGTAGAAAGGCAGTGTATACATGCGCAATTACGCGTGTTTTTTGTCCAGGCCCGCATATGCAAACTACATGCCGGTTGAGTGCCGTGTCATATGGTTGTGAGCATATTCCGCGTGACAGCGCTACGTGTGACTCGGTGACCTGCTGTCCTTGACGAGTAATTACTAGCAAGCTCTAGTACTGCTTACGTTGCGTACACACTATTAAATCATGCTGTTGCATCTGTTTCATAATACGGAGGTTCTGTTCTTTTTGACATTACGGAGTGTTCTTTGTTTTGTTTTATTACGGAGTGTTCTGTTGTGTTTGATATTATGGGGTGTTCGATTGTATCTGATGTTACGGGGCGCTTTCGCGGAACGGCGTGTAAACTTGAAATCCGAAATGAAATTGGAGCAGGCGCTCTTTCGGAATTTTACGCTATATTTATTGTTTTTATCATTAGTACTTCACGTGCGCCTCGCTTTGAAACCTATAGAAATTTTAAGCAAAATGTGCTGGCGATATTTGTTAGGCATAAGCGGTTGCCAATGGACTTCCGTGCCAGTGTTGGTATCGAACATATTGTGTGGATGCGTTTTAAAAATATATTAAGGTGGTGGTTCCACTGTCGCCATCTTGCCATTAGTTACTCTAGAGGAATTAGATGGCGCCACTAAGTCAGGAATGGAAGGACAACGCTTTGGAGGTCAAACTCCCGAACTTGTGCTGGTGTGCCACTCTGGTTGAGAAGGGGGCGCGAAGCGTGGTGTCACGGTTCGGTGAAATTAGGCATTCAGCAGGAGCTTTTTTTTCTTCTCCCCTTCAGCAACGCTCTCTCTCCTTCTAAGACCCTCACTCACTGGTCCCCGTCGCATTTTAGTACTCGTCCTCACTCTCGCTCAATTACCCCCCCCTCCCCTCCTCCTCATGCTGCCTCTCACCTGCAGGCCAGCGCAGTGGATGCTATGCCACATCTCCTGCCCTCGTGCTAGGCCACCTGGACTATTCCAGTTTTGGTGGTTTTGCCCCGTGCACCCCTTCTTCCCAGGAAAGGATTGCTCGGTCTACAGACTTTCTGGAAACACTTGTCCCCCCCCCTCCCCAATGCAGTTAGACTGCGTGCTGGTGGAAAGCAGTATCACGCTCGAGCTGCGTTTACATCAATGTGACAGAATGCAACAGTAGCGCGTCACCTTTCCTAGCGCATCAAAAGTAATTCGATGCGCCGCCGTTTACATGGAGAGCATGAACTCTCCCGAAAGGCTCTCGCTTTCTGCTCCCGCAGGTATCATGTAGCAACCGAAGGGTGCACTCGAACCCGACATGACAAGAGACCGGCGTTCCCCTTCTTGTGGAAGGTGACCCGTGAGTCGAGTTACCCCTTGAAATCCACAGATGCCTGGCGAAATCCACACCGATGCGCCTTCCTAGCGCATTACCCCCGTTTACATTTGATGCGATGTGCCAGTTGTCGCATTCATGTGCACGTGGTGCGTGCCATGCCGGCTTACGGCTAACTGTCAACGCAGGCGTATCCTTAGCGTGGGAAGACGAACTGCACCACGCGTCCAACCACCGTGGAGACGGCGTACTGGTCTTTTGTTGAATGAATAAATGTCAGTCTATCACCCCAGCTGGCAGGCGAGTTACTGGCAGTCGCATCGAGCTGGCTGGCTATCATCTCGCTTACGTGAATGTGACAATAGCGCATTTGCTCTGCAAGTGCGTTTCGGAAAGACAATGCGACGCCGTTTACAGGACCCCCTCGTCGTCTTCTGGGCGAGTTGGTTGATGTCAAATGGATACATGCGCTTAGCCATGCGTCCCGCATGGGAGACAGAAATTAGCACTATTTTCTCCTTCATGAGCAACTCTATAAAGGTATACATATTAGCGCGAACAAAGAAACAAAGGCTAAAAAAGAAGTAGGAGGAAGCAGAAAGGTCTCAGCGCCCGGCCTTTCTGCTTCCTCCCACTTTTTTCTCGTGATTTACGGCCTGTGATTAGACCAGGACTGGCAAAAACATCCCTGTCCGACGCATCAGTGCAATGCGTCTTCCCAGCGAATTGCCATTGTTCGTATGAATGCGATGCGCATTTGTGGCATTCGTGTAAGCGAGTTTTTTGAATAACGATACCACTATAGTTGTTATAAACTTATCGTTTTCATAAACGCTTCCCCTTCCTGTCCGGCTACTAGGCGCAAGCCCAAGTTCAGCCCCGTCCGCTCGTCAGCCTTGCGGCTCACGCTACGAGTCTACGATCCGCTATCCTCAGACATCGCCAGTTCTAAATAGGCAGACTTACGAAAGACGTTGAATTGTTAGCCGCTGCTGCATTCCCGCAGCGTTTCTCCTTGAGGCATAAGCGGCGAGCTGAGCAAAGACAGAGAGGAGATGTTCGGTCGCGAGCACGACATGCACTGCGCGGATTACGAGGAGCAGCTGTTGATTTGTGCCGCCAGTGCAGCAACACAAGCATAGAGGCATGAACCTTAGATTCCCGGCCGTATAGGCTACCCATTGAAGGCCACTGTGTTCCGACAGCTAAGGCCTGGTGTGGTTTACTGAATAATTAAAAAAAACATAGGAGGCTTACTATTTAGGGCGGAAACATACAAAAATCTAGCGCCAGAAGATATATAGACCATTCGGAAAAATCCCGATGAATAGTGCACCCGCACATGCCACAGGGTGACCACAAACACGGCCGAGGCTTACCGAATTTAGGTACACAAATTTAGGTGTGAAGTTTTCGAGCTGTATATACTGGGCAGACAGAAACCGCGTGCCGATCCCCAAAGTTCAGTCAGTGAAAGCAAGAGTAATGAATCGGAGAAACACGCAAAATGTTGCGCAAAACACGATCGCAGTTCTTAGGCCGTTACGTGGAACAGCTGTCAAAATGTGCGCGCGATAGAAGCGGGAGCGGATGCAGGGTAACCACTTGTTGCATGTTGTTCTACATTGACAGTGAAAAAAACCAGCAAAAAGTCGCCTACGTGTAAACCTTCACTGCATAGGAAATATGAATTGGTTTCACCACTGCGGTTGCCTTGACTTGGCGTTTCCGGTAAAGGGTATTGTATATATTCGTGCGCGGTTCTCGTCTACCATTACATATGTTCGCCTGCCCTACTTTGCACCCCACCCCCCCTTCCCACATAAGGGAACATAGTCAGAACACAGCGCATAAATTCCCCTCCTTCCTGATGTCCTGAAGGAACTCACTTGTCCAGGGTGCTCCCCGCTAACAAAAAAAAAAAAAAAAGAGGAAGAAAAGAAGGAAAGGATTCTAGCGCCGCCCTGCTATCCCTGCCGCAAAGTATCTTCCTTACACCATGCCCTGCAGTCAGCAGAAGTTCATGCCGCTTCGTTATTACTGGCTGAAATTTGCAAGAACCCAGGCTGTGTTCCTGCAGTCAGCAACGCAACAAATCCTCTTTGGCTCCGTGGTTTATTGAAACCAATGACGGATATTCACAGCCGACTTCAAGGGAAGAGTTCGCAGGCGCCCGTGTCCTTTAGGAGCGAGCTTGATGTACTAATGGGGAACGCCTTCATGTGGTACTCCTGAACACTTGGGGTGCACGGAAATATGCTCACGGGTGTTCCTGCGTTGCACTGCCATGGAAATGCGCCTGCCGTATGTGGAAATCGAACCCGCGTCCTCGAGCTTGTAGCCTAATCTAGCAAGATCAGAGCACAGCAAGCGCGGTTGACCGTGATGGGTTACTTTCGCGACACGCACTCCTGCCGCGCCGCAGTTCGGCTGGCCCACATTTGGTTTGTTTGGTTCGTAGCAATGAGACAAAGGAACACTCAGCAAGTACAAAACAGATTTGATGTCATTCCTTTATGTGTGCCTCGTCCCGTATTCATGCTGTTTATTGCAAAGGGCTCATACCAACAAGCCCAGCCAACTTCACTTCTGGCAAACTGCATTTTTTGTTAAAAAAAAAAAAATGTAAGGTGGTATTCAAAACATACTTCACCCACGCACACGCACTGTCCGTGTTTCTGCTTTCTTTTGTCTGCCGTTGCTCACCCCTCCACACACAAGGGACGTTCCAAGGATACGGCTTTCCTTTTCACCTGACGACCCTCACCCTTAGACCGCGCCCTCACCCCAACCTCTCAGAGGATTGCACACCTGCTTTCACGCTCTCCCGCGCAGCCCACGAAACGCTGAGGGTAGGCAAAAAAAAAAAAAAAAAAAAAAAAAAAAAAAAAAAAAAAAAAAAAAAGAGACGGGCTCAAGCAGCATGCGGTGGGGGGGCTAGTTGGGTGGGGACAGATGGGGGGTGCACAGTTTGAAGCTAGAAAAGACATTCTTCCCTGAGGTAAAATGTTTTCGCACGCCACCTTCGGGAAGACGGGGAGCTTTCCAATTCAGCGCTTTCGTTATGTCCGTCTAGATGGCGCCAAACGAAGATTTTCGTTGTAGTGATAAAAATAATGTAGATTTCTCAGTGGTCTTGCAGTATCTGTGTGTGATTCGCGTGTATAGTTATATCAGAAGACCGGAACTGTTGTATATTAAGCAATGCATGCTGAGATGTGAGCGCAGTTTGAAGATTATTGCGGTTTTGTTGCCGTTTGCGGCACGATAAATTAAGACAATTTACACGCTCCGTTTCTCATTTCTGCTAGCTTTATTGAAAAACGCTACGTTGAGGAAATAGATTGGGGGGCTCTAGTTCCTCTATGTGGAAATTCAGCCACAGAACTTCAGTAGCTTTCCACAAAAATGGGCCAAGGTAGGTCCCTATATTGAAAATATTGCCAAATTCAAATCACTATAATTAAAAAAGTAAGGCTCGTACATCAATGAAATTAAGGGTTCCGATGAGAAATGTCATCTTCTATATGGTCTCCGAAAATGAACTCTCTCTGGCGAGTAGTTAGCGGACAGTCTACAGCGAAAGTTACTAAATTTGGCTGTTTTCAAAAGCTAAGCAACAATAAAGCAGCGGTCCTACATCAATTTGCTACGTTGAGGAAATAGATAAATATGTCTTGAAAGTGCTGTGCAAGTAACAGTGCTGTAACTGTTGCACATTTCTCAAAAAATGGTCACTGCTGAGGCATAGTCAGCCAAAACCATGTAGATAGCGCTTATTTTTGGTTATTCATCTCAAAATGCTAAAAGATGACTTGTTTTTAATGGATATATTTGAAATGTACAAATATCAAGCTTTTCAATGATATATAGTTCAACTATGTAAAACAAGGAGAACAGCCGCCGCGTCAGCTGGAAAAGTGGCGAAAACTATGCTTTCGTGCCGCCGGAGTGAGACCGCCGCCTTAACCTTTCTCTCTCTCTCCTTCTTTGCAGGTGAGTGCTTGATGTGCTGGTCTCTTCAAACTTCGCGACAGCCTTCGTGATGCAGGCGGTTTCACGCCACGTGAGTTTGTCGTGCTTAATAACGTGCTCTTCTTTCGTTTGTTCGATGCGCGTTCGTTCATCGTTTCGCTGGCAACGAAGTGTGCGACGGCCGAATCTCTCACACATGCGGGTTAAGCCGATCTAACGCCTCAGACATCTAGCCCGTGTAGCGTGATCATTCTCAGTGTTGACGATAGCAGCGCAAGCTGTGGTCATTCTCCGAACCAAGCTGATTTTCTTTGAAAACTCTTTTCCGTTCCGTGTCATTAATGACCATCTAATCTCTATGCAGGGTCCGGCTTCCTCGACAAATAGTAATCGCGTTGGTTCACCGGCGAAGCTAGCTATAACAATAACACCACGATCAATCGAACACAGCCAAAATAGAAAAGACACAGGACAAAGGTGAATATATATGGAGGTTAGCTAGTTCTAAATCACCTGTATGCTGTCCTACACGAACAAAAAGTGAATTCCAGGGTTTGACGGAAACCCATCTGGTCGGGAAAAATTCATGGCGGGAAATAGCGACACCGACCCATCGTTGAAACAAAACCAAAAAATGACGTTTCGGGCTCGCTACCGGTGCCTTGTTCACTTCACACGGTTCATCACTTTTAAAGGCTTTTCACGTAGTTGATGTATAAGTTCTTAACATAACGCACACAACTACTGATGATTGTGAATACTTCTAATCTGTCGTGCGGTCTGCGTGGAACGCCGGGAATTTGGATATGTCTAAGCGTTTTATCGCACAAACGCGCGCGAGCAGCGAACAGATTTAGAACGCTTTGCCTTCGTGTTTGCACTCTCCGTATGATATTCCTGCGTTAAAAAGCTATATATAGTACCGGCACGTGCAAACTTCCGTTATTTTAAACTAATCCTTCGCCTGAGCGTGATGCGGTGTGTTGCTGCATATAGGCGACTGTATGGTAAACGTACATTTGGCACACAGCGGCATCGCGTTCCGAATAACGCCGACGAATGTAACTGTCTCTGCAACTAATCTTTTTTCAACTATCAAGTTTTGTTACTTGCCGCTTGCACCGCTCACCTGAATATTCCTTTCAATGTAAATTACTGTGTTTTCACAATAGACCAAAGCAGTCGGCGGTCAGCGCTAGTTCAGTGTCTGTTTGTCCGTGTTTCCTTCAGCGCTGTTTTAACTATGGGCAGTATTTCCTATCCATATTTAGGTGACACTTCTTTCTTTCCCCTTTTGGAATTCCCCGCGGAAAGGCAAACGCGCGCTAGAACTGCTGACTCATATCCTGCCGTTGGGTACACTTGCATATTCATTTTTTTTTTTTTTTGCCAGAGTAGCGAGCGCGGCCGTATGGTTCACGGCCTGCCTTGATTGCCGTGCGCGTGTGCACGCATTCAACATATAGGTGTGTCTACGGGCGAGGGATGACTCCGAGCTTCGTCCTCACGCGTTCTGACTCACGCGCACATGTACGCTACGCGCGGTAGCTACACTCTCAACAGTTTGAGAAGGCGTCCGCGGCTGTACTGATGACCCCTGCTCGACGCGTGGGTCAGTAGCATTGCCCGCGCACTCCCTTGGCAAGTCATCATCGCCGTCATCATCAGCAGCAGCCTGACTACGCCCACCGCAGGGCAAAGGCCTCTCCCGTGTTCCGCCAGTCAACCCGGTCCTGCGTTCGCAGTGGCCACGTTTTCCCCCACAAGCTTCTTAAAAGGGGTGGTGCCACCAAATTTGTTTTGCGCGTTCTTCGCTGCAAGCGTTTCTTATAGCTCTTAAAAGCATGATACACGCACCAAGATTCACGTATTCTCGCTAAATAATTTAATATCGCCTTATTTATACGGACAACTTTCGGCTTCGGTTTCTGGGCGCCAAGTTGGGCAGTGACGTAGAAGTGTAGGAGACTTGGTCACGTGACCACACAAGGCTCGCACGAAGATGCGCAGCACTAGCCAGGAAGCGATCGAAACGCGGTGAGTGATGTAGCAACCGATGCTTTGCCGGTACGTACGTTTCGGATGTGGCGGAGGTCCGGAGGTCACTCATGTCTTACACACCTGGTGTGACGTCACTACAACTTTCGTTGTCTTTCCTATACAGCTACGTCAGTTTTGATGCTC
Organism: Rhipicephalus appendiculatus; assembly: GCA_030522465.1. Taxonomy (NCBI): domain Eukaryota; kingdom Metazoa; phylum Arthropoda; class Arachnida; order Ixodida; family Ixodidae; genus Rhipicephalus; species Rhipicephalus appendiculatus. The sequence goes on from JALIZH010011131.1 coordinate 14,508, forward strand.
TAGCGATGGGTCACGATCGGGAGAATGAGCATTTAGGTTCGCTTTGGAAGTGAATTAAAATATATTCTAAACGTTTGCTCTGTCCAACCCTTCGTGTGGAGTGTCCTTGCATACAGAGGAAACCCACAACAGGCTTGTTGTAGCCTCGAAATTTGATGGCGCCACCCCTTTAATCTCATCTGCCCACCTAACTTTATGTCTCCCCTTCGCTCGTTTGTCATCTCTTTGAATCCAGTCAGTCACCTTTAATGACCAGCGGTTATCTTGCCTACGCGCTAGACGCCCGGCCCATTCCCATTTCTTCTTGTTGATTTCGACAAGTCACAGACTGTTAAAAAACAGCGCACTTGCAGGAGCACGATTTGGTTGGTGCTGTCTACTACTGTGAGGCTGTATATGCCGGGGTGAAACGGGTGTCCGTATGCTGGTTGTCCTTAGCCGCAGGTAGGTGCGACAAAAATTGTGGAAACCCCACGCCACTACTCACCGCAGGCCCGTAGCCAGGGAAAGGAGGCCCTAGCCCCCCCCCCCCCCCCCCCCCTCTCCCCTGGAATTGGGATGGAAGGGGGGTGTTTTACCGCGGACAAATAATAAAAATAGGTGTTTTTCAAGGCCTTCAACAGGTGCCCCCCCCCCCCCCCCCCAGCCTACCCCACCCACCCCAAAAAATTCCTAGCTACGGGCCTGCAGTGGTCCACTAAAGTGTCTCGAAACGTAGAATGCGGCAGAAATAGAAATACGCATGCTGGCCAAATGGAAAACTTTAAAGGAGCATACGCTATGTTCAAAAGGGATCTTCCGTACCTTTCATCAAAATTCACTCTCACCTGTGCCCTGTGCTACACAGCTCTGCTGGTCACCCGCCTTCACAGAGTCGAATGGATACGTGATAAACCGAATAATTAACAACGGGACGTCCCCTTTCAGCTCTGCAGAGTGCTGCAGAACTCATAGCAATGGAGTTGCGGATGTGATCTAAACCTCAGCCTCTCCACAGCAAGCAAGGCAGAGCAGAACCGAGCTGAACGAGCCGCGTGAGACACTTTTCTTCTGTGTCATTATCCGACGGCCCGCTACTCCTAGCCCTTAAAGTAACATTTAGACGGCACCGCAGTCAAGAAAGGGATAAAAAATAAATAAACAAATAAATAAATAAAAATGAAAGCGCCCGAGAGACCGGTTTTGGTAAGAATAACTGTCTCGTTGTGCACGATCCGAGGTCGTACGAAAAGTGACAGCTTCTCTCGACGACCGCCACGCGTGCTTGCATCTAGCGCTTGACGAGCGAAAAGTTCTGCTGGCGGTTGCGTTCATTATGCGACCGTCTCCTCTGGACGTCGACGGGTGAGACGTGAAAAAAATCGGGTCGATCGACGCGGTGACGCACTTTTGTTTGCCTTTCTGGCTCTGCGTCGCCGCTGATCGTGCGGTAACGCTGTCGCGTATGCTAGTCTAGAGTAGTGATTTGAGGGCAGGGAACACGCTTATCCTTGCAACCCGCGAGAGAGGGCACAGCTCAGCGTCATTGGGGGGGAGGGGAGGGGTGAAACAAGATGGAAGAAAGTAGAGCGAGGGAGAGAGAGATGGCAATCTTGATTGAAATTCTTGGAGGCGTTAGCCAAGTTTATCGCCTGGCTTACTACTCCAGGTGTAGGGTGATGACTGATAAATACAATCACCGCAGATACACACAAACTATAAGTACAGTCACAAACACACATACATGCACAAAAGAGTCATTCGCGATGTTTCGTTGAGTCGAGCGCTCCTCAAAAGCACCAACAGCGCTTTTGTGTTGCGCATCGCACCAGCGCTCTCTTGCCACTGGCCGAGAATGTTCCACAGCTCCATGCTTGTTCCAAGCTCCATGCTCCGTGCCATGTTTGTTGAATGTGGATTACCAACTTGCCCAATTTTTTCAAACCTTGCTCCATGCTCAAGGCGTGTTGGAATTGAAGTGCTGCCTTCAAAACATTTGTCGTTCAGTGTCGTAAAGGCTCATTTACACTAGCGCGACACGACACCGATTTTGGTCTGCCGACGTCTTTGGGAGCGTCTTTGTCGTGTCGTCGTCCCATTTACACTGCAACGACACCAAGAGTCCGCCGATGGTCTGTGGGGCGGACTCTTGGTGTCGTTGCATTGTAAATGGGACGAAGACACGACAAAAGACGCTCCCAAAGACAGTCGGCAGACCAAAATCGGTGTCGTGTCGCGCTAGTGTAAATGAGCCTTAACGGGAAGAGTGACAGACGACGTGTTTAAAGTCTTTTCCAAGTATTGCATGTGGTGCACGTAGGCGAGCCCGACTGCCTGGTCTTGTGCTTGAAGTACGCACAGAATAGACCCGCCTTGTAACTTTTGTGTCCCACAAGGACTAACCAGGCAAGACGAAACGTGCATTCACCGGCTGAGACTCGACGTTGCTTTAGACCTATTCTATGTTTGTAAACTGGGCGCCGTCGACATGCTGAGACGCTTGTAGCGACGTCGTGGCTCGTAGGCTCCGCCCAGCCCAGTCCCAAAGCTCGCCACCGCCCTCTGTGATCACGTGACAACTGGCACAGCAGCTGCAAAGCTGCCTCCGAGCACAGCGCGTCCCGCGCGGGAGGGTCGCCGACGTTGAGATAATGTCGCTAAAATACGAAAAATACAATTTGAAATTCGTGACGGTGATATCGTTACGAAATTTAAAAACGAAACTTTGTGACCTTGAATTTCTCTAATAATGAGCCTATGTTGGCGAAATTAACGACATTAGAGTTCTCAGAGGACAGTTTATGAGTTTAGATAATTTGTTGTTTCATTTCAATGTCCAAGCTTGGAGCGGGCATTCGACTTCAAGCGTTGCAAAGAGTGTAACCATGTCCGCGTCGGTGCATCATCAGTGGCTAGGGTGCTCGGCTGCTGACCCGAAGGTCGCGGGTTCGATCCCGGTCGCTGCGACCGCATTTCGATGGAGGCGAAAGGGTAGAGGCCCGTGTACTGTGCGATGTCAGTGCGCGTTAAAGAACGCCAGATGGTCAAAAATTTCCGGAGCCCCCCGCTACGGCGTCCCTCATAATCATATCATGGTTTTGGGACGTAAAACCCCGCATATTATTATTAAGAGTGTAACATGCTGCCGAACTTCTCTCCGCAACACCCGTTCCGAGCTTCAGCGTCGTTGACCACCTTTCGAATATCGCCCGACACGGCGGCCTCTCTCGCGGAACCGACGACCGTGATCCAGATACCCGCCCACGGAGACTGCCAGCAAAACGTCACGGCGCGTTGTGCTTCCGACGTTTGCCAGTGAGCGACGACAGCCGCCGCCTTGAGGAGACCCCGTCGCGTCCTTCCAACTGACCCGCTTGACCAGTGCTCTGCGACGGCCGATGACAGGGCGCCCCGGCTGACGCTTGGACAAGTTCATGCCGTGGCCACGATTCGTTCAGAAGCGAAATAACGTTTTCTTTTTTTTCTTTTTTGTGAACACATACAGTACAAGCTCGTTATTTCGACACTCGTTAATTCGGAAACTCGTATAATGCGGATGTGTTCTCTGGTCCCGGTATGCATTATTTCATAGAGTCAAACTGTCGTTAATTCGGTCGCACACAGCCGCAGCTCGGCCAGTTAACTCGAACATTGATTCTGGTTCAGTTTCACATTGTATAGTTCCCCACATTCACTTTCCGTCCTGCATGTCCGCGTCATCAGGTAGCAATCCCAATGTTCGCCACATTCTATTTGTCGTCGTCGTTTTTTCGTCGCTGTTGTTGTTAGCGACAGTGCAGCATTCAGTACGTCTGACTCAAGGTATCCATTTGCTCGCGAAACCAGTTGCAACAAAATTATTGCGTGCTTGACACACGAATCATTCAAGTTTCACATTACATCTGGGACGTTAAGGAGTTCGCGGGTAAAAAGAAGGAAGAGAAAACTCGAAATGCACGCAGAAAGTGAAGAACCCCTTCGCAGAGGTTCTTACAAGATGGGGTGTGGCTTCGACTCTTCGCCGTCTACCGCGAAATGCACCGGGCCGTAAAGAACTCTCTCTGCGACGTGCGTATGTAATGAACGAGGAATTCCTGCATGCTGAACAACGAGCAGGGGTGAGGGAGGCTTCGCGCTTGGAAACGCGGCGCTTCGAGCGAGACGGACGCGGCACGTGGTTCCCAGAAAGTGGCGTTGTTGGAATTTGCGGAATCGGGCGTCAGGCGGAAATATGGCGTAATCTCGTTGACTATAGCATGATGTGTGACGAACGAGTAAAAAAAAATAAAAATAAGAAAAATTAGCGCAGCTTGCACAAAGTCTCGCAAGCCTTGCTCAGAGCAGAGCTGATGGGCACCTAGCTTTTCCGGGCTTAGCTATGCTTTACCCCCCCCCCCCCCCCCCACCACCTGTCTCTTTCCTACCCCTTGCTATATACCTTACGGACGCGGCAGGTGGTTATGCTTGGTCCCTCCTATAGCGCGTATGTGGCACAGAAATTAGGCAAACGCAAACTCCACTACTCACAGGTCTGGTCCAGTGGCGTAGCCAGGGGGTGGCACACCGGGCCCGTGCCCCCCCCCCCCCCCCCCCCGAAATGTTTTTTCGTCATGGGACGCATAGCGCAAAATGACCATTTGCCTGCCCGGCCCCCCCCTTCAGATCAAGGAGGTGCTCCCCCAGAAAAAATTTCTGCCCACGCTCCTGGTCTGGTCCACCTTATTAAGGGAACGACCGGGCGGTAAACGCTGATTAGGGGCATGATGATGATAATTTTCTATCTACTGTAATCGCCGCGTTATTACAGTGCCTTGCCGTCATCTAAGCCGCCATGTTGGAGCCATCTTTTGCGTCCATGACGTCACGGGCAAGCTATCGCTACTTCAATCGTGATGAACAAATTGCGCCAGAAAGCACCCACCTTGCCCCAGCCGCCGCATTATCATATAGTGGCTGCGGTGTTCTGCTGCTAAGCGGAAGGTAGCGGGTTCGATCCCTGCCGTGGCTCCCGCGTTTCGATAGAGGCGAAATGCTAAAGGCCTGTGTACCGTGCGATGTAAGTGCACATTTAAAGGACCCCGGTTGTTCGAAAACTGCGGCTTCATTCATATATATATATATATATATATATATATATATATATATATATATATATATATATATATATATATATATATATATATATTGTTAAGGCGTTTATTTGCCGGTACTCAGAGATACTGCGTAATGGCGACAGCTACGGCCAGGCACGAACTCTCAGCGCGAGCGGCGTCCTTTTTGCAGATGACCCACTAGAAGGCTCTCGAGAGTGCAACCCATTTCAAGGTTCCAATGCATCGCTACAATATATATATATATATATATTGGAGAGATCGTGTCTCCCTGCCGTACGCCCTTCTTTATTGGGATTCTGTGGCTTTCTTTATGGAGGACTTACCTACGGAGCAGAAACCTGGAGACTTACAAAGAGGGTTCAACTTAAACTGAGGACGACGCAGCGAGCGATGGAAAGGAAAATGATAGGTGTAACCTTAAGAGTCAGGAAGAGAGCAGAGTGGGTCAGGGAACAAACGGGGGTTAAGGATATCATAGTTGAAATCAAGAAGAAGAAATGGACATGGGCCGGGCACGTAGCACGTCGGCAGGATAACCGCTGGTCATTAAGGGTAACTGACTGGATTCCAAGAGATGGCAAACGCGTGAGGGGGAGACAGAAAATTAGGTGGGTAGATGAAATTAAGAAGTTTGCAGGTATAACGTGGCAGCAGAAAGCACAGGACCGGGTTGATTGGCGAAACATGGGAGAGGCATTTGCCCTGCAGTGTGCGTAGACAGGCTGATTATATATATATATATATATATATATATATATATATATATATATATATATATATATATATATATATATATATATATATCCTGAGTCGTTTCGGGACGTGAAACATCATCAACCACTCTCTCTCACCCCCTCCCCCTTTCGGCTGTAATGCGCATGCCTATACCCATGCTACTAGAACCCGCTCTCTTGCATATCCGCTGGACACCAGCGCCAGAGTTTCCCCTGGTGATTTTTGTAGGAACCTCTATTGGGGTTATAGGGTGATGAGCACTTTCGACAAAGCCTTTTCGAGTGATGTGCGTGCCCCTGTCCTGCTCCTTTATATATATATAGGTCGGCTCGTATAACGCACGTGTTCTCGCGTACGCGCGAAATCGGGGCACTCGTTTCTGATAATCGTACGCTGTACGCAGCCGCCTTGTTTGCATGTTCTCATACGTGTCGCCGTGGCCCGTGGCCTACGAAACCGAAGCGTTCGCCGTTCGAGAATTCGCCTCGGGAGACGCTATAGAAGAAGAGGAAGCAAGAAGCTCAGATAAACCGAAGCAAAGTGTACAGCGCGCGGCTTCAGGTACAAGTTTGTTTGCTCGCTAAATACAACAAACATGCGTCTAGAAGATACTGTATCAAGGATGTTTTCAGCCGGCGCGTGGCCCTCTCAAGTAGGGCGAAAACAGGATTCGACCCGACTCCGTAGCGGTATACACTGTCGCTTCCCGCTGTTCTTGTTCATTACTCTTTTTTTTTCTTTCTTCTTTTTTTTTTCTTTTGCTCCGCGCTGTTGGAAATACTGTCAAGCTGACTTCATAATGTTGTCATTCCGCATTTCGGCTGTGGTGTATCTAGAATGCGAGGAGCGGTGATTTTCTTACTCAGTTAGATATCTAATAACAATTCATTTTTTTTTCTACAGTATACTGCATTTTAAATATTTTTAGTCTTCTGGCGAGGAGGTTGACCCATTTATCTGCACAACCAGTCTTAGTAGAGCGCACGTCACTCGACGGTTCTGAATTTTTTCGTAAAGCGCTGGTCCAGGTAGTTTTTTTTTTTTAACCTTTTTGGTACGCCAACAAACTATGCAACCGGTCGATAGCATGAAGCAAAAGAAAAGCAAAAATTACACCATCTTCCCAAAGGGAACCCTGATGGGATGCGAAGCAGCAGCGTTGCGCACGGGTGGCGTCACTACTGGTTGAACGGCGCTAACGCGGGTGCTGCGGTGAGCGCTGGAAGATTCGTTTGAAGCGATGGCTGGCGTAGGTCTTGTCGTTGCGCGTCAGGCTGCAGCTGCGGGCGCTGCGGCGAGCGCGTGGCAGGCGAGGGAGAGAGTGACGTCAGCGCGCACTGCGAGGAGAGCGTGACGTCAACGCGCAGCTGCCGCGTGACCTACTTGGCACCGCTCCAACACCTGCTGCGAGGGGAGCGCGTTGCGGCGCGTTCGTGCGGACGCACGGAGGGACAGCGTTACACAGGCTAGTTAAAGAGCTGCTTCGCATCTAATAAGGTGCATATCGTCGCCGAGACGTGTTGCGGATAAAGTCTGGCGTGACTCATATCTACTCCTCTTCAACATTACTATGAGCCTTGCCTGGATTCACATTTATACTCACGTCTACTCACACCTATTCCAAAGCAATGTCTTTCATACACCATTTCAATATTTATTCATCAGAGCCGCGAATTACGTAGGGGAGTGCCTTGACCTCACCCCCCCCCCTGCCAACTCTTCCAAGGAAATTCTTGATAAATATATCTTATGTAGTCACCTCTTTCCAGAAAAATGACCTTACTGGTTTACGAGCACTCATAACTCGTATTCTAAGGTACTATATCAAAGGCGCCAAGAAGAGTACCGATTAAGTGAGATATTGGTGTAATAGAGCATTGACACCATGGTCGAAAAAGATAATTCTAGGCTAACGGACTCATGAGTCGACTCACTCGGACTCACTCAGACTCAGATCGAGCCGTGAGTCTCAGTCTGAGTGAGTTCGGGTGAGTAATGTTTTGGTGAGTTTGAGTCCGAGTGAGTCCGGCTCAGAAACATTTTGCTGAGTCTGAGTCCGAGTGAGCCCTAAGCGCAATATATATTTCATGAGTGAGTCTGAGTGAACTCCACAAGTTTTCCCGACCTATGAGCGTGACTATTAAGGGTTCCTCTAGTTTTTCGCTTTACGGCGTGCCCTGGCTGCATAACAGTTAATCAAAATCACGAGCGTAATGTATTCTTCGTTAATTGGTTCTGCGCGTAAATTGTCGATAATCTGTATAGCGGCGTATCATTCTCACTATGACCCGGATTACGCAACCGAAACAAAGAGGTCCATAAGCTCTTGGATTCGGTTGCGTCTTTGACTTCGAGTCCGTCTCCATCTAACGGTATAGCGTTAACGAGGGGAAAAAAACTGAAGAGAGAAAAAGAATCTTTTTTCCATGCATTGCAAGTGTACACCCTCCTTCTATTTCACCTTTTCGCCTTGTTTGTGCTCACATCGTTTGCTGTTTGCTTCATTATGGGCTTTCAGCAAGTTACGGTTATACTGTACGCAAATACGGTATGCAAAACATGTGGTACAGTATTACATCGCCGCTTCTCCTTTCCCGCTTGTTGTCCGCTCCCAGTGACAGTGCGTGCCCTAAACGACCGGTTCCTTGTTAACAATGCGTAGGCTGACAGGCAACAATGACGAGTGACAAACCTAGAGTCATACGCGGAGAGTTTTCATTTTCCCGGACGGGGCGGGGCCCGCCTTGCTCTTCTTCTACATTGTGCTGTTCTCCCTGTCGCTCCATATATATATATATATATATATATAGATATATATATATCTCCCTCTGGATCCTCCACTGCGGTGACTGCATCACATAAAATCGATTCCCACAATGAGTGGGACTCGCCTATTTTTCTTTATTGACGTGCATTGCTTTGTTAAAACGTGCACCAGACATAACACAGTGGCCTAATGCTGGTACAGGAAGCTTTAATCTTCAATTTGCGATGGCCAAAAATAATTCTCAGGTGGTAGAAAATACAATTTTCTACCACTATAGAACACTAAGACTCCGTTGTTTGTTAACACAACACATTCTGCACATACCAATCTCTTTGCGGGGAATTATTGACTGAGTGTTTCACTTGTCACTGGTCCATCATCGGAATTTTAAAAACCTGAAATGAAAAAGCGGGTATAAACAGCCCCCTGTGAAATAAATAGCTGCCAGACAGGAGGCCAAACACTCGGTGTCAATGGACGGGGACCTAAGTCAAGCTCTTAAAAAATATCCGGGGCAGGCGCCGGGGGGGGGGGGGGTCTGCCCCCCGTGAAGCCGTCCGGGGGGGGGGGGGGTCCGAGCCCCCCGAGCCCCCCCCGTACTCTCCGCCTATGCCTAGAGTAATTTCTGAATAAAGCATTTGTGGTGTTGGGGTTGCCTTTGCTGGAATTTCGAACGGCAAAAGTACGACGAGCGAGAAAAGAGACACTTTTAGTTTAGCGTGCGTAACGAGCCCACGTACGCAGCATCGCTACGGGAGAGAAGTGCGCATGCGCAGTACGTAACGTATCTATTTCATGGATGCGTGTGTACGCCCGAAAAAAAAAATCCGGCGCACGCAAACGTAACGAGACGTAGCGCTAGCTACGTGACACTCTCGCGAGATCTCGAATGAAAGAGCAGCCAGATTGCAAGATGGCACAGAACGTAAAAAACGTGGATCCGATGATTCAGCTTGACTTGGATGCCAGTGGCCGTTATAACGGCCGCTACCGCAGGATGGCGCTAAGAAGCGCTCGATAATAACATAGATTTAATCAATGTAGATAAGGCATTAGGCCACCATAAAAAGAAAGCTTTTTTTCGAGCCTGGTGGCAGACATGTCACCGCCCCGTTATAAAGGGGACGCTCATAGCATCCATCCATCCATCCATCCAAGGGACTTTACTCGAAAGTTGTTTCATTTCACATATGATACGTCTAGTTGAACGAAACGCATCCCGGTACGGTCGATACGGTAAACTAAAAGTGTTGCTGAGCGCTTCGCTTGCAGCGTACGCATCGTATCGTGCTGCGTACGTAGGCTTGTTGCGTACGCCCAACTAAAAGTGTCTAAGATGAGCGGTACCGTAATACCGTGGCGTAATTCCGTACGGCATTTCGTAACTTGCTAAAATACTCTGTTTACACTTCAATGGCTCCTAATTCTTGTTTGCTCGTCTGAATACGACTCTGTGTCTCGGTAGTGCGGCGACATGTCCTGCTGCTGAGCTAATGGATTCGGCACATTCTAATCCGGGACTCAGCGCGGCTTAGACCGCGCCTAGACGGGGATTTAGGCCATCTGTTCGTCATTTGCCTGGCTCTCAGCATGGCTGTTTTAATTTTATCTTTGTTTGGAAGAGATTGCACTCGAGATAATCGGCGTTGCAGCACTCGGCTGTGAGAAACACGATACTAAGACCCTGACGCTCGCTTGAAGTGTGCAAGCACTCGACACATCTTATTTTTTTTTTTCTCGTTCGTTATTGATGTTGTAGGCTTTTGTATTCTTGTTGTTTTTTTTTCTTGTTCTTTTTTTTTTGTATCTGTGGTTCTGGGACAGGCGGTTGTACCTCGTAGACAAGCTTCAGTTTTTTTTTTTCCTCTCTCTCGTTTTATAAAGAAGAACCTGGTCATGTTGGGTGGTTGTCTGCCAAGTGACGTGTAGGCGCCATAGCTCTAAGTTAGCACGCCCTTTATTAACTCACCGACTAAGTAAACGACGAAAGGAATTAATTCATCAGTTAATTAATCTAGCGGGCAACAGTTCTCTAAGTTTTCGGCGATCTTGGCGCATATTAACTCATCCACTAAATAAACAACCCAAATAAGTAATCAGTCTGTTAATTAATTAATCTAGCGGTGAACATTCCTCTAAGTTGTCGGCGATCGTGGCGCAAGTTCCAATGTCCACGCTGCGCTCTACGAAAGTGCGGTGTTTGTCTTTTTTAGAAAGTACCGCTATTAAGTATTAGATGCGAAGCAGCTATTTGACTAGGCTGTGTAACGCTGTCCCTCCGTGCGTACGGACGAACGCGCCGCAACGCGCGCCCCTCGCCGCAGGTGTTGGAGCGTTGCCAAGTAGGTCAAACCGCAGCTGCGCGTTGACGTCACGCTCCCCTCGCAGTGCGCGCTGACGTCACTCTCTCCCTCGCCTGCCGCGCGCTCGCCGCAGCGCCCGCAGCTGCCGCCTGACGCGCAACGACAAGACCTACGCCAACCATCGCTTCAAACGAATCTTCCAGCGCTCACCGCAGCACCCGCGTTAGCGCCGTTCAACCCGTGACGCCACCCGTGCGCAACGCTGCTGCTTCGCATCCCATCAGGGTTCCCTTTGGGAAGATGGTGTAATTTTCTTTTATGACCGTCCCTGCATGTCATGTGTGTTCGCCACCGCAAGGTCTCTTTCTAATTTTTTCTCTCTCTCTGTCCGGTTTCGTGCTTAGCATACCAGTTTAGTCGAACCGCAGCCACATACTTTATACGGGAGAATGAAACTGAGAAAATAATGTAGAACGGGCTCTTATCTGGAAGGGGGGCGCGGCACGTGTCGTAAATAAGCGTCCGAGGCTTTTGATTCGCCACTTTGCAGTTTTTTTTACTCGCTTTGCTTCTGCTGTTCGCTTCACTGGTGATTTTCGCCACCGTCGTTCCCCCGTCGCGACGACGCCGTGGTGTAGCAAGCAGCAGCACGTCGGTGTTGACTGCGCACTCCGCGAAGTTCAAGGACTTCTTCCCTCGGACAGTCTGGAGCGTATAGACTATTTTACGGATGGGTATGAGTGCTGCCACATTGGGCTGTTAATTTTTGTGTTTTGTATCTTTAACAACTAAATAAACGGTGTTACGGTAGACGCATACGCATAAAAACGGTTGGGTTGGTGCATACAATGTTTCATGGCCTTATTAATTCACGTCGCGATGTACAAAAACAAGAAAATATCGGCTTAACAGCCCAAGATGGCGGCGCCCAGTTGTCTTACGGAAAACAGTCTATAGATCAGTGGTCTCAAACATGCCGCGTTCAGATGGAATAAAATATTTGTGACTTTGTTAAGGGGTACTGATATTATTTACTCGGCTGTTGCGATGTTCGGGTAAGCTACCGAGACAGGACTGGTCTCAAACATCTTTTTTTTTTTTTTTTTTTTTTTTTTTTTTTTTTTTTTTTTTTTTTTTCGTGAGGCACCGCATGCGGTCACCATGTGTTGAAACATGACCGCGGAACGAAATCTGTAAATCTCAGAATCGGCGTCCAGATTTTAGGCATTCCGGAGATCAGCATCGACATGTCTCTGGAATTCCGAAGCCAAATCCCCGTAAGGAATGGTCCATATATGACACATCAGAAAGGCCTTCTCTCAAATGGACAGCGTTAGTAACATTTTGTCACTAACGCAAAACACGTACCGTGGCTTCGGGCTGTCACTAACGGTTTCTCACTTGAATAACCGTGTAGAACGTTGTTTACTTCTTTCAGTCTGCGCTGCTTGTCACACACCCGATCACACTTCATAAGGCAAGGTGGTTTGTTCCTCACCGCCCTATTACACGGCCGTCAGAGCAGCTCTGTGTGTATACATACGCCCGATCCGAGGTGGCCCACAGGGTGGCCCTTCTTATCGGCACACACCCGTGGATACAGCCGGCGTGTCTGACGTTTTTACGGGTGCGGCTTGCTCCGTGTTCGCTCCCTTCGGCTTCCTCACGTAGCGGTCTTCTCGCCATCTGACTCGCACGTCGGTGGCACGTGCAGCTCTGTAGAAAAGGCCTGAGACGACGCGAACTGAAAGAAGCAGTGCTTGCCGCGAAACAGGGCTGACATAAAACTCGCGTTTGCGTTGTCCTCCTTCTTGTTGTCCGCATTTGGCAGTAGACACGTTCTTCGCCGAGAGCAAGTCGTACGTGGCATCTCGCGTGAACACCCGCCATGGTGGTCTAGTGGTTACGGTGCTCGACTGGTGACCCGAAGGTCGCGGGTTCGAATCCCGGCCGCGGCGGCCGCATTTTCGATGGAGGCGAATGCTTGAGGCCCGTGTACTGTGCGATGTCAGTGCACGTTAAAGAACACCAGATGGTAGGAATTTTTGGGAGGCCTCCACTACGGCGTCTCTCATAATCGTATGGTGGTTTTAAGACGTCAGACTTCAACAATTACATGGCATCTCGCGTGAACCCGCGCACCCGTCTTAAAGGGACACTAATGTGAGACACTGAGTCCGTTTAGATTGATAAAATGTGCTTTGAAAACCCTAATAACGTTAATTTCACCGTTATAGGCTTATTAATACAGGGAGAAAATCAAGGACAACTTTTCATTTATAAATTTCGTGCCGAAATCTCCGTGCGTGACGTCAGGCATTTCAAAGTGTATTTTTTCGTATTTTGGCGACGTTGGCTCAACGAGATTTCCAGAAACTTGACATGTTAACTAAGTGTTTGGCCCTCTCGTATAGGACAATTTACTTCGTTTTCGTCGATTAGGAACCCGCCTATAGACCTTTTTAACGGGCGAGGAGGACAGGTCTGTCAACAGCGCTTTCCTCCTTTCTGGCTCGTGCTCGCTGGCTTGGAGTGCGTGTGTTGACGCTGGGATGTGTGCCATTGTCGAGAAATTTTTGCGTGTTGTAGGTGAACTTGCGGATTCTTTTCTTTTTCATTGACATGCCGGCAAGTAATAAGTCAACAGGGAACCACTGTGCTGTTTTTGGGTGTAGTAACAACTACAGAAAAAGGAAACTGCTGTCGGGAGAAAAATGCGAAGTGCATCACCAGACACGGAGTCTTTGCGGCTGCGGACTCTTCAAGTTAAATCGTTTTCCTGTTGACGAGGAGCAGTGGCGTTTATGGATTGCAAGCTTAAATAGGAAAAACTTTGTGCCTTCCGCGTGTTCTCGGGTATGTTCAGAACACTTCCTTTCTGGCGAATAAAGCGAAATGGCCCCGATCGACGCCGATGCTCGAGCTCGGCTATGAACGGAAGGTACGTAGCCTACGGCTATTCCAACAATGGCAATATTTTTATCCGATAAACAGCCCCATGTAACATTTCTATCTATCGCAGGTCAAAGTACCACGGCGACGAATAGTAAAGTAAGAGTTGGTGCCTACGAAGAAACGAAGAGTAAATAGTCTGTTGTGCAGAGACAGACGGCGCAATTTCGATCGTGATCAAGCGCTATCTGGATTGAGTTGAAAAACAATCGAGTTAAGTTTCAAGGCAGCAAACAAAGCCGTCCGTGCCATGAAATGGAGCTAACCACTAAACGTCAACAGACGGCTTCATGTAAGAGCGGTAGCCGATGCGACGGCGTGGCGTAAACAAATCGCGTTAGAAAAGCCGATATCTACAGCGCGAGAAAAAAAATTAACTGTGCCCTCGAAGTGTTGCTGCTCTTCCTGGAAAGGAAAGAGCTGAAAATATTGCGCGTTCTTTGAGCAGAAAGTCAGTGCTGTAAATATAATGCATCCACCAAATGGAACTCGTTTGCGGCACCGTATAATCATACAATTGGCTCTCAACGGCTTAAACCTACTCAAAACGCCTGACAGACTAATTCTCTAAAGAACCTGCACCACTTCAATCGAAATTCACCGCGTCAGAACTAAAAAAAACGACTAAAACTGCGGCCGCACGTATACCTACCATGCAACCGTGGAGCTGCGCACATGCCAGAAGAGTTGCCAGACGAGGGATGGCGGCGCCCGCTAAGCAATATGGCGGCGCCCACGTTAAAAAGGTCTATACGCATATCTGATCCACGGTAGCGTCGTCTTCAAGCGCCGCTTCGATTCCGGAAGTGACATCACGTTGTTGTGTCGGCACTGCTCTGAATTTTTTTTCTGTCTTTGTGTTTCCCATGCCGGCGCCATTTCCCCGCGACTACCTGTCGTCGCTGCCGTTGTGAGCCGTTGTCTTTGTCGGCAGCGGCCGTCTATCGGGTTTCAGGTGGCGAAACCGATATGCAACGCCAGACTGACACGCGAACTCATCCGTTTTTACGATGCACTTGCGGAAACGTAGGAGGTACGCGTCTGCGGAGGACACCGCTGCCAGCGGTGCGTATGTATACAGGCATAAGCGGGGTAGTGGCGCTGTATATTATCTCCTCTGTTCTTTAGTGACTCTTGCATCGAAGGATTTTTGATTGTATTCCAAGCACCTTTGGTCAAGCACTTCCAGCTTTCCGAATATTCGAAAAAAAATATGTAAAAAAAAATCTGGGAAGTTTTCACCAAGTTGCGCAAAGCTATAGGCACCGGGCGGCCGTCGTACGGCGCCAGCGGCGCCCCTCCCGAAAAGCGCCCCTAGCGGCGGCAGCGAAAGCATTGGCATGTGAAGCAGACGACGCGGAGAAGGCTCTGCTACTTTCGGCAACGTATTCAAGTAGTAGCGGCGGCGTTTCTTTTTAGACAATCGCAAGCTGTAAGCTGTTTCGTTTGTCGCCCAAGGCAAAGAGAAGCGGCAGCAACAGTGTTTCTTGAACAAAGCACGAAGCGTTCGACTTTCGGACATGTGTTCAGATAACGGGGCCACTCGTCGGGCTCCAGGGAGACTCCCGCGCAGTCGTTTGCGGTCGTGGCAGCATTCAATGGTCGCCAAGTCATCAAGAAAGGATGACAGATGTTCTTTTCATGTCTTCACACCCAGGAGCACCGTGGGAACGTCAATCGACAAGGCTTCTTTGCGTGGTGCTGTGCTTATGCGTTTGCTTTCGTTTGGAGGCGGACAGAGGCACGATGCCTCCTCCCTTTCGGGACTGCAAATGAGACCGGCCCGATTGGCGAAAGTATTGTAAAATAAACATCTTTGTATTTTAACTGCCAAAGTCGCTGCTCCTCACTGTTGGGCTCCTGGCGGGAAGGCGAGTACTGACAGCGCACGTGCACTAATGGCGATGCCAGTTACATTGCGTTGCGGCTTTCAAGGCTTGACCAGCCGGCGTACGCGTTTTCATGCGTTTGCTCTAGAGAAGGGTCACCGCTTGCACGAAGCTGGCCACGTGCTTGACATCAAGGAATATAAAAGCGACAACGACTGCAAATTGCTTTGCAAGTGCACCCCGAAGACGAAGTTAATGCGATAAGCTACGATGTGGAGCTAGATCTAGGTATCCCCATTACTATTTATATTTTAAACGCAAAGCATTTCTTATCTCTATCTATAAATGCCTCTATTTCTCTATCTAGCCGCCTACGTCTGGGCGCTCTCGTGGTCGCCTCCTTAAGTTGACATTAACCAAAATTGGCATAGATGGGTACGAAAATAAGACGAACATGGCTGTCTGGTTGTGATATGGTGGTATGAGTAGCACGAAAATCTTTCCAGTCACGTGCGGCACATACCGGGCATATACCACGGGCCGCGGGATGCTGGTATGAGGCACAGGTGATTCACAGTGGATCGACTCAGGAACGGCGAGAACAGACATTGATAATTTAAGCGGGTGCATGTCCAAAAAATCCGGCATCAGCCACGTGAACCCGACGTATGCAAAGAATAGAAATCCGGATCCCAGCAGGAGTCGAAACCACGTACTCTGAGCGGATATCAAATATTCTACCACAGAGCCAAGCTATGCGAAAGAAAAATGTCGGTGCAACCAACGTCAATTGTGGTTGCAGTGCTGGCTATCTAATTTCATGACAAGGTAATAAACATTACTCATGTATTCATATGAAACAGACGTTACGTCGGCTTAACGCCAATCTTGGTTTTATTAGGTCTTCTTGTTGGGCGAGTTGGTTAACATCAAAGGGGTAGATAGTAGCGCAAACTTAGAAAATAGACACGAGAAAAGAAGTAGGAGGGAGCAGAAAGGTCGGACGCTCCCTCGTACTCGTTTTCTTGTGTCTTTATTTTCTAAGTGTGTGCTACTATGTACCCCTTTGATTTCAATGTTGGCTCCGCTTTTATAACCGTCAGATAAACATTACATATGCGCTCCTATGAATCTGCAAGCTATATTCAAGCGTTGCTCGACCCGGAACAATACTCTGATCAACACTACGCGTATGATATCACAGCATCGGCACGAAATGTGAATCGAAACGTAGCGTGCGCTTCGTTTCAATAACACTGACGTCTGTTCTCTAACATGAGCGCTAACATTACGTCAGACCACAAGTTAGCCTTTAAACATCAGTGTAGTCGGCATGCTTATTAAGCACACTGTGTGCACACAACTCCATCTACAAAAACACGTCGATCCACCTCGTTACGCGTGACTTAAAGCTAAAAAAAAAATGCCGCATAGACTCGCTGATTCGCATAAAATCGGTTCCCACAATACGTGGGATCTGCCGAATTTTTCCTAATACTTTGTTATTCTGTCTATACGTTAACATTGTCCCCTAACATTAAAAAAAATAGAGCGTACGTCTCCCATTCCCTTCTCGTCTTTACTGGATGCTTCGCCGATTGCACTTGTTCCTCAGTTGTAGTTTTGCACGCCCCCGTTCCTGTTATGTTTTCCATTTATTTTCGATCCTTCGCCGACCCTTAAGATATTGTTATCTTCAGTCTTCGCGCACACGTAGATTTCGGCAGCGCACGACAGAAGCGACGAGAGCACAATGAAGAGAAACGAACGTCCAGCCCCGCGCCCCCCGCAGCAAGCGCCTGCGCCCTTTTCGGCACTCCCATTCCATTAGTTCCCCCGTCGCCACCGAAAGAGGCGCGACCAGTCCCCGCGCCCGGTGCCTATAGGCACAGCGAAACTGGTTGATCTTTCGCTCTTCGTGCTGCAGCACGGGAATCACAACGCCGGCGGCGATTTGATACAGCGTGCTTGGCCCAAGAAGCGGCAGTCAAGAGATGCGACGAGCGCATACGGAATACGCGCAAATATTGTCACTTTGAGTGTGTTGAAATGGCTGTTCCTTAGCAATGGTGTATTAAAATTTGGCGGTTGCTATGGCAACGGCGCAGCAGGCTTTGCCGTTAGTACGTCGTCAATTGCTGTCTCCCCGTGACGTCACACTGTGATGACACGTCACTAAGCCGCTCCCTCCATGTCGAAACCGAAAGTGTTGTTTGCTTTTTTTTTTTTTTTCGGGACTTAGTGGTAATAAAAAGATATTCGATGCATTCCCAGGCAACCGCAATATTCGATTTAGGTTGCTCGACAGCAGTACTTTTATTTAGAGCAACAATCCGAAAATTTAAAAATTCGTGTCAGTGCTCCTTTGAGATGCGGACATAATCTCCTCGTGTTTCGATTCTGCACCCCACGTTCGGCGCCAGGGTTAGAAAACATGGCGAAGCTTACATTAAGCCGCGCAAGGCTTAAAACAGTGAAACTGGACGTTTCTGAAGACTATCCTGGTAGCTTCTAGGTTGTTTGTAGGCCTTAGCTGGGTTAAGCATGTTGTTTCTAGGTTGCTTCTAGGTCGTTGTTAGGCTTCAGCTAGGTGATGCTAGGTTGTTTCTACGTTGATTCTCAGCGCAGAGAGGTTCGAGTTAAACCACAGACAGTCACCGACAGTACGCGGGTGTCCAAGCTCCAGATACAAAAACTCGCGCAGAAACCAAGCGTTCGCACCTTTCAGATTCACAGGAACCTTCCCCCCCTCCCCCCGCTCTGCCGAAGGGGAACCCGGCGCACGCTTATGGTAGGGCTCTTATCGCGAGCCTTGCTTGGGTCGTAAATAAGGTGCACCCAAAAAGGTTAGCGTACGACGTATGTGCAGTGGCGACTAACGCTAGCGCAAACTTTGCGTACACTCATTATAAATAGCGGTTGGTAGTATAGATGAGACCAGGGGCGTAGCCAGAAATTTTTTGTTTGGGGGGGGGGGGGGCACCTCCTTGATTTCGGGGGAGGGCACCTCCTTGAAATGGCCATTTTTCGCAATGTATGCCATGGCGAAATAAAATTTCGGGGGGGGGGGGGGCACGTGCCCGGTGTGCCACCTCCTGGCTACGCCACTGGATGAGACAGCCGCGTTGGAGCACCGACATGGTAGGACACGAACTTTGTGCTGTCGCGCTAGTGTTATCAGTACATAGCATGCTCATTCCTTCGTTATTCATGCACAGAGGTCCAACAACGTTCCAGAAACGCCGTTACCGCAGTGAAGAAGGTTATTCGCCGCGTGGAAATACACTGCCTATACGTCATCCCTACCGCCAAGTTGTGCGTACATGTAGTTACGTGCAAGCTATCAATAAACATTTATTGACAATTACATCGACATATGATGAGTAGGATCCTCTGTCCGGCGCCGCCACTGGCGATCGTGACACGCCGGGCTTGGCAGAGGAGGTCTCGATCGTCTCGCCGCCCCTCAGTTGTGCGGGTGGCGCGACGCCCACTCCGTTCGACTCATCGAACCACGATGAGCAGCGGTGTCGTACGCGCGCCGCCGCGCCTTTGCTTTTCTTCTTTGTTTTCTTGGGCGTCGTTCGTCGTCGTCGTCGTCGTCGTCCGTTGCCGGCGCTGCTGTTCTTGTCCTCCACAGCGGCTCGGTAGTAATGCGAGCCACTGTCGTGGTTATTGTAGTGTATGCACAGAGGCGGCGCGGGAACCACGGCTAGCCGTGAGAACGCTGACGCGGTCGTCCGGGACACACCGGCTCCGTCCGCTCAGCCGGTGCCTTGTGGCAAGCCTGACATCGCTTTGTCGTTCCTTCTGTACTTACATGCGCTACTACGCCACCTCTGTCCGTGACCGTGAGCCACCATTCCGTGAACCAATGCCACCTTGCACAGGTATGTACGCAATATTTTACCTGCATCGCGTGAGCTTCGACCCCTGTACATGGTAGCGCCTAACGCAGGCGAGAAGTAATCGGTTTTCCTACGTCATGTAGAAGTGCAGAGAGCACACTCGTGTGCAAGGGCCGTCTCCTATGCTGTTTGATTAGAGATGTCTACGTACAATCAGCCTTATCTGTGCGATGTATGTATGTATGTATGTATGTATGTATGTATGTATGTATGTATGTATGTATGTATGTATGTATGTATGTATGTATGTATGTATGTATGTATGTACAGGGGGGTCGAAAGTTCCCGGGCCACGCTGCCATAGGAATACATGTGATGGTGGCCTGGGAACTTATTTATGTGGGTGTTATGTGGGCAGGGGAGCAAAGGCACTTCGCTCCCCTGCCCCCCATCCCCTCCTGATGGGGAAACCCGCCCACGCCTATGACCCCGCCCCCTAAAGCTTTCTGCGTCTATCGTGACGTTGCACTGCCTCTGGCATCGGATGCATTCAAAGCTTGCTGAACATCGCTTGCCTCCGGGATCGGTCCACCCATGAGAAAGCGATGATGTCACGTGATGACCATATCGTGTGACATCACGCTAAGTCACGTCAATATGACGACTACGACTACGTTTACACCATGACAATCCCAAACTACCACCTTCTGAGGCACTATGACATCATTCACGTCAGAAATTTTGGCAACTCGTGAGTCATGATGGCGGCATTTCCTGACGTCATCCCATTATTATTATTATTTTTTTTGTACCACTCGTGTTGACGCAGACACCGACGGTCACGTTACGTGTTCCATGAGGCATCTAAGGCTTTCGCCTTAACTGTTTGTTAATCTGTTCCTTATCAGGCTCGATCGCGACCAGCAGCAGTGCACCGCGCGACAGATGTACTAACGCCGAAGAGCAGCTCCTGCTGTCGCTCATTCTTCAACAAAACAGCCGATTTCGCCTGACCGTGGCAAGTTGGAAGGCGGAAGTTTTTCCTTTTTGCCGTTCCCATATACTACACGTACGCGTCGTGCGCGAGCATCCATTCTTTTTCTCACGTCTTCGTGACGTCTCACGCCCAGCGTGAGAAAAGGAAGCGACAACCTTAGCGTCGTTTCTTTATTCTTACCTCCATCCGGGCACTTAGCCTCGATTTCTTCCGGGTTGCCAGCAGTTGCAGTCCTAAATGAAGTCTGACGGTGAACACGGAGGAATGCTTTCCGAAACGATGTAAACCCGAGCAGGCGCTTCTCACGTACAGATTTTATTTTTATTTTTTTTTTCATTTACTGACTTTTTTTTTAAAGTAGTGTTTTTTTTGTTGGTCGACTACGTTGATGCGTTGGGTCGTTTCTTTCGTGTTCTTCAACGCTAATGACTCGTGCCTGAAGCAGCCGGCGTAAACACGAAAAGGGAAAAAAAATCTTGCCGAGTTTCAGCGAGACTTTCTATCCGGGCAAATGCGTGCGCCATAACTCTGTTATTCAAAAAAAAAATTTTTTTTATGTGTGGAAAGTGTGTAGAGTGAATTTCCGCGCACCTCCGACTCTGCCCGGAAATTCACGCGGGTGATTCACTCGTAAACGAAAAGAGGGGAATAAATAGAGAGCTAGGCTCTTTTTTTTTTTTTTTTTTTTTTTACACGACGTGAAACCTAAGAAAGCATAGTGAGGCTGTTATGTTTTTAATTGAGGTATAGTAATTAGGAGGTTCAGCCAAAATGAATTGGGTGAAGAAACAACTCGCTGCCGGTGACGACCGAACCCGCAGCCTTTGCGTTAATCGTGGTACTATTTTGTTGTATCTTAGGTGGGACGACTTTTATTGCGATAGCGATTATATCGACACTGTCGGCGTGTTTTTCCTTTACCCTTCATGTTCTGTATATTTATTTATTTATTTATTTATTTATTTATTCATTCATGTACCCTAAAGCCCCGAAGGCATTACATGGGGGGGGGGGGGGGTAGTAGCATACGTACATAAAACCAACATAAACAATAAAGTAATAAAAGGTTTGAAAATGTATAACATCATATCAATAATAAAAATCATAGAAAAGTAATTGTCAGGACAAAATTACGCTAAAAAGGAAAGGGAGCCTATGAAAAGCGTAACACAAGAACAAAAGAGGCTGAACATTTCTCTCCTAAACAGTAGTCAAGTGACCGAGTTATACAGCGAGCTAGATAAATCACTATATAAGCGCATGTACATCTGAGGCAGTTATACGAGCTCACTCAAACACCAAGATGAAGCTTTAATTTGAGAGTGAATTCGTCGTGGTTTTTTATACAGACAATATCGTTTGGCAGTTCATTCCAGTGATCAACAGCAAGAAGTAATGACGAGTATAAAAACAGGTTTGTTCGGGCAAATAAAGGTTCTAATTTGAATTTTGGTCCAGACGAGCGAATGTTCGATGGGCAGGTTTAATAAGTGCAGACAGTTGCGAACCGTTATGTTAGAGATTGTGAAAGAGGGACAGAAGTGAGAACAGTCTGCGTGACTACAAAGACGGCAACTTTTAGAGACATTTTTATTTCATTCATGCAAGAAGTTCGAGAGTGATTCTTTGTTATGAAACGGGCACTTTTGTTTTGAAGAGACTCTACTTTATTTATGAGGTAGGCCTGGTGAGGGCTCCATATTTGGGAAGCATAGTCAAGTTTAGAGCGCACTAGTGTATTGTAAGCTAAAAGTTTAGTAGCAGAATTGGCGAAATGTAAGATATGTCTGATGAATCCGAGTGTCTTATAAGCGCTGCTAGTGATAGAGTCAATGTGTAGGTTCCATGATAAGTCATTCGTTAAATGAACTCCCAAATACTTAAAATTCGAAACATATATGGTCAACTGGTTTCTCATTCAACGTGTAGTGATTAGTTATTGGGTTTAGTTTTGTAGTAAATGAAACTACCTTTGTTTTGTTCACGTTGACTTCCATCTGCCAGTCCTGGCGCCATTTACGTAACATATTAAGATCATGCTGCAAGTTATTAGCATATATATATATATATATGAGAACTAACAGACAAAGATGCCAAGGAAAGTATAGGGGAAGCTATTAGAAGTAGGCCTAATTGTAATGTAAATGTGAACAAAGGAAAGTGGACGAAAAGATAACTTGCCACCGGCAGGATCCGAACCTGCGACCTTCGAATAACGCGTCCGATGCTCTACCACTGAGCTACGGTGGCGGTCATTCCTCCGTCCACTTTATGGGGTATATATGTGTACTTAAACGTGGGAGCGTCAGTCAGCGCCGCCTGTTGCCATTACGGCGAGTGTGGAACACTCTTTTTTTGCCTGTAGGCGTCACGTAGTACGTGATCTTATTACGAGCGGGCAGCTGACTAATAATCCCTCGCATACCACCTGAAGGCATCAAGTCTGCCAGAACGAGACCCTCGTTATGAATGAAGGAAAGAATTGTAAACTTAAGGGCTCGTTTTGCTTTGTTAAACATAGTATTAATGAGAACTAACAGACAAAGATGCCAAGGAAAGTATAGGGGAAGCTATTAGAAGTAGGCCTAATTGTAATGTAAATGTGAACAAAGGAAAGTGGACGAAAAAGATAACTTGCCACCGGCAGGATCCGAACCTGCGACCTTCGAATAACGCGTCCGATGCTCTACCACTGAGCTACGGTGGCGGTCATCCCTCCGTCCACTTTATGGGGTATATATGTGTACTTAAACGTGGGAGCGTCAGTCAGCGCCGCCTGTTGCCATTACGGCGAGTGTGGAACACTCTTTTTTGCCTGTAGGCGTCACGTAGTACGTGATCTTATTACGAGCGGGCAGCTGACTAATAATCCCTCGCATACCACCTGAAGGCATCAAGTCTGCCAGAACGAGACCCTCGTTATGAATGAAGGAAAGAATTGTAAACTTAAGGGCTCGTTTTGCTTTGTTAAACATAGTATTAATGAGAACTAACAGACAAAGATGCCAAGGAAAGTATAGGGGAAGCTATTAGAAGTAGGCCTAATTGTAATGTAAATGTGAACAAAGGAAAGTGGACGAAAAAGACAACTTGCCACCGGCAGGATCCGAACCTGCGACCTTCGAATAACGCGTCCGATGCTCTACCACTGAGCTACGGTGGCGGTCATCCCTCCGTCCACTTTATGGGGTATATATGTGTACTTAAACGTGGGAGCGTCAGTCAGCGCCGCCTGTTGCCATTACGGCGAGTGTGGAACACTCTTTTTTGCCTGTAGGCGTCACGTAGTACGTGATCTTATTACGAGCGGGCAGCTGACTAATAATCCCTCGCATACCACCTGAAGGCATCAAGTCTGCCAGAACGAGACCCTCGTTATGAATGAAGGAAAGAATTGTAAACTTAAGGGCTCGTTTTGCTTTGTTAAACATAGTATTAATGAGAACTAACAGACAAAGATGCCAAGGAAAGTATAGGGGAAGCTATTAGAAGTAGGCCTAATTGTAATGTAAATGTGAACAAAGGAAAGTGGACGAAAAGATAACTTGCCACCGGCAGGATCCGGACCTGCGACCTTCGAATAACGCGTCCGATGCTCTACCACTGAGCTACGGTGGCGGTCATCCCTCCGTCCACTTTATGGGGTATATATGTGTACTTAAACGTGGGAGCGTCAGTCAGCGCCGCCTGTTGCCATTACGGCGAGTGTGGAACACTCTTTTTTGCCTGTAGGCGTCACGTAGTACGTGATCTTATTACGAGCGGGCAGCTGACTAATAATCCCTCGCATACCACCTGAAGGCATCAAGTCTGCCAGAACGAGACCCTCGTTATGAATGAAGGAAAAGAATTGTAAACTTAAGGGCTCGTTTTGCTTTGTTAAACATAGTATTAATGAGAACTAACAGACAAAGATGCCAAGGAAAGTATAGGGGAAGCTATTAGAAGTAGGCCTAATTGTAATGTAAATGTGAACAAAGGAAAGTGGACGAAAAGATAACTTGCCACCGGCAGGAATCCGAACCTGCGACCTTCGAATAACGCGTCCGATGCTCTACCACTGAGCTACGGTGGCGGTCATCCCTCCGTCCACTTTATGGGGTATATATGTGTACTTAAACGTGGTAGCGTCAGTCAGCGCCGCCTGTTGCCATTACGGCGAGTGTGGAACACTCTTTTTTGCCTGTAGGCGTCACGTAGTACGTGATCTTATTACGAGCGGGCAGCTGACTAATAATCCCTCGCATACCACCTGAAGGCATCAAGTCTGCCAGAACGAGACCCTCGTTATGAATGAAGGAAAGAATTGTAAACTTAAGGGCTCGTTTTGCTTTGTTAAACATAGTATTAATGAGAACTAACAGACAAAGATGCCAAGGAAAGTATAGGGGAAGCTATTAGAAGTAGGCCTAATTGTAATGAAACGTGACGCCTACAGGGCAAAAAAGAGTGTTCCACACTCGCCGTAATGGCAACAGGCGGCGCTGACTGACGCTCCCACGTTTAAGTACACATATATACCCCATAAAGTGGACGGAGGGATGACCGCCACCGTAGCTCAGTGGTAGAGCATCGGACGCGTTATTCGAAGGTCGCAGGTTCGGATTCCTGCCGGTGGCAAGTTATCTTTTCGTCCACTTTCCTTTGTTCACATTTACATTACAATTAGGCCTACTTCTAATAGCTTCCCCCTATACTTTCCTTGGCATCTTTGTCTGTTAGTTCTCATTAATACTATGTTTAACAAAGCAAAACGAGCCCTTAAGTTTACAATTCTTTCCTTCATTCATAACGAGGGTCTCGTTCTGGCAGACTTGATGCCTTCAGGTGGTATGCGAGGGATTATTAGTCAGCTGCCCGCTCGTAATAAGATCACGTACTACGTGACGCCTACAGGCAAAAAGAGTGTTCCACACTCGCCGTAATGGCAACAGGCGGCGCTGACTGACGCTCCCACGTTTAAGTACACATATATACCCCATAAAGTGGACGGAGGGATGACCGCCACCGTAGCTCAGTGGTAGAGCATCGGACGCGTTATTCGAAGGTCGCAGGTTCGGATCCTGCCGGTGGCAAGTTATCTTTTCGTCCACTTTCCTTTGTTCACATTTACATTACAATTAGGCCTACTTCTAATAGCTTCCCCTATACTTTCCTTGGCATCTTTGTCTGTTAGTTCTCATTAATACTATGTTTAACAAAGCAAAACGAGCCCTTAAGTTTACAATTCTTTCCTATATATATATATATATATATATAAAAGAAAAAAACGGGTACACGTACGAGAGAGCAATACTTTAGATTGCTCTCTCGTATATATATATATGTCACCAAGAAAAATAAGTCCGAAGAACAAGTCACCGAAGCACGCGAACAAGGATTAGAACGTGCGACCCCTCGCTGCGTGTAGCACTAAGTTGGACAGCTCCACCACCGAGCATATATCCTTCAGCATACTAACGGTGAGCTATTTGTATCCGCCATTTACCGCTGGCAGTACGCAGTGCTCGGAGGCGCTTCGGCGTGTTCACTTTTTTTTTTATTAGTGCAACCTACATCGCCCAAGTGGGCATTATTCTAGGGGGGTAAAGAAAAAAAACACAGTTGTACAGTCGAAAATGTCACATTTGCGCAGCAGTGCCTGCGCATTCACGAAAAGCACACATCTTGTAGTGACGAACAAAAAGCATCGGTTGGAAGTTCAACAACACGCGCATTCAACTTATTCCATTCACTATCATCCGCGAGATGGCGCGAAGGTCGCGCTTTAAGTAGAGTCACTAGTTTTAAGGGGCCGCTCAACCGCCGAGAGTAAATATAATAATTGATGGGGTTTAACGTCCCAAAACCACGATATGATCATGAGAGACACCGTAGTGGAGGTCTCCGGAAATTTCGACCACCCGGGGTTCTTTAACGTGCACCTAAATCTAAGTACACGGGCCTCGAGCATTTTCGCCTCCATCGAAAATGCGGCCGGCGCGGCCGGGATTCGATCCCGCCCCCCCCATAGTAACCTATGAGGGGGGGGGGGGGGGCAAAGTCCGTCCCATCATCATCAGCCTGTCTACGCCCACTGCAGGGCAAAGGCCTCTCCCATGTTTCGCCAATCAACCCGGTCCTGTGCTTTCTGCTGCCACGTTATACCTGCAAACTTCTTAATCTCATCTACCCACCTAATTTTCTGTCTCCCCCACACGCGTTTGCCATCTCTTGGAATCCAGTCAGTTACCCTTAATGACCAGCGGTTATCCTGCCGACGTGCTACGTGCCCGGCCCATATCCATTTCTTCTTCTTGATTTCAACTATGATATCCTTAACCCCCGTTTGTTCCCTGACCCACTCTGCTCTCTTCCTGTCTCTTAAGGTTACACCTATCATTTTCCTTTCCATCGCTCGCTGCGTCGTCCTCAGTTTAACTTGAACCCTCTTTGTAAGTCTCCAGGCTTCTGCTCCGTAGGTAAGTACCGGTAAGATGCAGCTGTTATATACCTTCCTCTTGAGGGATAGTGGTAGACTACCATTCATGATTTGATAATGCTTGCCGAATGAGCCCCATCCCATCCTTATTCTTCTAGTTATTTCACTCTCATGGTTCGGCTCCGCGGTTACTACCTGTCCTAAGTAGACGTACTCCTTTACAACTTCCAGTGTCTCGCCACCTATCGCAAAGCGCTGTTCTCTGCCAAGATTGTTCCACATTACTTTAGTTTTATGCATATTAATTTTCAGACCTACTCTTCTACTTTCCGTATCCAGTTCAGTCCGCCCCATACATTGACTTAATAGGGAGGGGGGCGCTGCGACAAACCTTCGCCCCCCCCTGAAGGGGAACCCTGCGCACGCTTAGGCCAATTCTTAAACTCTCTAGTGTTTCGCCGGAGTTGAGATGCGCGCCTCCGACTTGTACTTGACGTGCGTGGTGTTGTTGCCCGTGCGCGCTCTTATCTCCCGAGGGAAGCGGTTTGTACGTCTTGTGCTTTCACGGCAAAGTTTGCGTTGCACGAAGGTCACTTCCCTCGCGGCAGCGGACGCGTTTGCTTAAAGAGTGAGCTGCTAGCTAGAGGAGCCAAGTAGGGGCTAGTTAAAGTAACAACTGAGACAGTTCGCGCTCTTCCAGTTGTTTTCATGCGTCCTCTTTTGCTTTTGAGCAACGCGCTGCAAGTGTTCACGCTCAGTTCACGCTCGTCCACTGTGTTCACGCTCACGTTCACGTTCACAGTTCACGCTCGTCCACTGTGTGTTCGTTTTGCGCGTCCTCTGTGCTTGAGCAGCGTGCTGCATGTTTCGAACTGCTTGCCTTTCATCGTGTGACATTCCACTTTGTTGCTATCGCATTCATTGCTTCGCCCTTGAAGCAAAACTGCGACTTTTATGTTATCAAGAAAAAGTGAGCGATGTGGGTTATGCCTTACAGAGCCACGACAGTTCATATCCAACGGAGCCTTCTTTCGTTAGAGCAGCATAAACAACACATGTATCCGCTACAAGTTTAAGAGTATTACTATCATATGTTAATGATTATTTCTTGCGTCTTTACGTAGATTAATTTTAACAAGAAGCGTAAAATCTTATTCTAAACTCGCGGCCATCGAGACTTAAACCGTGGCCATGGTGACAGCTCAAGCGGCATATCTGGCATCACTCGAGTAGTAGCTGCGAACTTTAAGGGCGCGATGGCGAGCCTGGGCGCGCGCAGTCTCGACATACATCTTTGGACGACTCGTATGCACAGGCGTTTGGCTTCCCGCCATAGAGTGGCCGCCCCCCAAGTCACCTGAAGGGTGGGAGGGGAGCTGCGATGACCCCCCCCCCCCCCCAGTAGCGTAGCCAGAAATTTTTTTCGGGGGGGGGGGGGTTCAACCATATTTTATGTATGTTCGTGCGTGTGTTTGTATGTGTGCGTGCATATATATGCGCAAGCAAAACTGAAAAAATTCCGGGGGGGGGGGGGTTTGAACCCCCGAAGGCCCCCCTTGGCTACGCGACTGCCCCCCCCCCTGAAAGAGAACCGTGCACGCGCTTATGCTCATATGTCACGTGGGTCGTGACGTGGACGAAGGCGGCAGTCGGTATGTCCAAGGTGAAACTGTTTGTTTGGCCGAATTTGTGGCTGGTAAACGGAAAGTCACATTACAGCAATACACACTGGCACTGATAGCGGTGAACAGAGCGTCGGCCGTCGATCAACTGACAAGCGGTGAAGCGCGTCGGCATTTATACGTGTGTCATCGAATATTCCAGCCTTATCACTGGTTGTCGCGCAAGCTCTGGAATAAGCTGGAGTATTCGCGTCTTGCGCGCAATCTTAACAAAACGATCTACAATAATCGCGAAGCTTCTCGAACAATGAGGCGCGGTTTGCGCTGAGGGAATGGACCAATCATCCGTGCAATATATATAGTACATTTAACGCGGTAACCTTAATGGCGTACTGCTGAAACACTGCAAAGAAACATGAAGCGCTCATACCGGTATTTCCTCGAAGGAACCTGCAGCCGCCATGGACCTGAAATCGACGAGTCGCGTTGGTTTGCATCACAGTCCTGTTCTTTTCTTTTAAAGACGATAGTCTTTCTTGCGATACTTGAAAGCAAAAATTTTGGTCTGTCTGTCTGTCTGTCTGTCTGTCTGTCTGTCCGTAACCTGATTCAGCTACTCGGCCAATGTTTAACCACTTTCTGAATGCCCAGCCATCTTGAACTGGTGTTAGCGTTCATACTTGTGAACATATTCGATCAAAAAGCAAATACTTCGCATACCTTAGCGCAACATTAATATGTAAGTGTCAGGTCGTGTGTTCTTTTTATTAGAAAATACATAGGTACGCAATTCTAAAGACCCTAGTGTTTTATCAATGCCAGCCAGATGCAGCCCATTCAACGTAGAGTAGGCGCTGTCTGAGGCAAGGCAAAACATAGTAGTACGGCCGGCACAAGACTATTGTCTTTCGACGACATTTTTTTTTCTTTCCAATCACAGAGGGAGGAAGTGTATGGCAACGCAAAAACGCGTTTTCCTCTAAGGCAGCGAGCAGCGGCATCGCGTTGTGCAACAAGAAGCACCACCAATCTTCTACGCGGTTTTCGTCGATGCAATCAAGCTCGTCGTGACGCGCCTGTCATGTCGGCCGTCGCGTCAGTTTTCGCGCCCGACGCGTCGCCTGGTGAGCCGTACACAACTTCCCGTTACGAAATTAAACGGGCCTACGCGACGCGCCGTGCCTATCAGGCGACCTGTACAGGCACGCCTTGGACAGCCGTCTGCAGCTCCTCGGTGGTTATCTCCTACATCGAAGAAAGTCTCTCGCTGCTCGGTTGTTCACGCATGAATGGCGTCGAGGCTGCCTTGGGTCGGATCTGTTGTCGTGCTGCATGCAGTCCTTTGTTGGCGTAGAGGGGCACATAGAACTTGCATAACTGGTCGTCGTTTATTCGCTGGACATGTCTGTTTCTATAGGCCTATTCGATGTTTGTAAACAGGGGTAGGTGCCATCGACATACTGGGGCGCTTGTAGCGACGTCGCGGCGCGTAGGCTCCGCCCAACACAAAGCTCGCCACCGCCCTCTATACGATCACCTGACATCGCAAAAGGTAGAAACAGCGCAAAATAGACGAGACGAACGAAGGAGCACACAGGTCCTGTGTGCTCCTTCGTTCGTCTCGTCTATTTTGCGCTGTTTCTACCTTTTACGATGTGGAACCAACTAGCCCAACGAAACACACATCTGGGATCACCTGACAACTGGCACAGCAGCTGCTCGCGGGGAGGCTCCCCGACGCGCTGTGCTCGGAGGCAGCGCTGTACCAGTTGTCCCGCGATCATAGAGAGCAGTGGCGAGCTTTGGGCTGGGCGGAGCCTATACGCGCCGCGACGTCGCTACAAGCGCCTCAGTATGTCGACGGCGCCTACCCCAGTTAACAAACATGGAATAGGTCATAGCCATGTCTCTTCTATTTGCCTTTTCGGTTTGTGCCGTGTTCAGCAGGATTTCCGCAAAGTTTGCTTCCACGCACTGCGATAACATGACCTCACAGGGCTGAAGTTTTTTCTAAGCACACGAATCTATTTACTGTAGTCGTCAGTGAACTGACGAGAATGAATGAAAAAATCGCACGGCCTCCTAGACATTCGACTTAGACGACTCGAAAGCTAAAGTCATCATCGTCTTCTTCTTCTAAGAGGCTTGAACTGATTCCGACGGAAAGCTTTCTGCACCGAACGTTGTTTTGCAACGCCTCCAGGATCGGAGGCGCTGGAAGCTTCTTGCACCTTTCGTGGCTTTGCGGCGCCTCCAAGATTCGCCCACCTTTGACGATGTCGTTTGAAGATGTCATCAACTCACATCACGTCATGTGACGTCATATTGACATGATGATGACGCCGCAAATTTCGGCCATCTTTAACGTCATATCGTGACGTCTTCACGTGATGCTGTTCTTTTTTTTTTTTTTTTTGCATCACTCATGTTGACGACGACGCCGGTCAGTTCTCGCGTTTGGTGAGGCATTGAAGGCTTTCGCCTTCATTATTTTGTTGGTCAGGATTAAAACCCTGCAAGAACTGTAAGGGTAGGGAGCGATATAACTTCTACGCACGTTAGTTTCATTGCTTCCACGTCCAAGCGCTGAACGCAGTCCTGCAGACCAGGCTCGGAGCTGCTCAGGGCAGCCTCTCCTCAAAGCTCCGACAAAGACGTATCTTCTGGAAGAGGGCGTTAAACATTCTCGCTCCACGTCGGGGTCACGGCAGCTGCGGCTTCTCGTGACCGACCGCACGCCCCTTGAATAGGAGGGGAGGGTCCGCGTTGCGCGAACAGCGAAAGCACTCGGCTTAAAGAGCACGCGCACCTAACTTCGCAACTCTTTCGGCGGGCGCTGGGAGCTTAGGCGAACGTCACGTGATGTACACACGCACACGATGCAGACGAAACGCCCGTCGCGTCGTCTGCTAGGGCCGCTCATCTCCCGACATACTCGGAAGAAGCGGGCACGTCACCTGTGACGTAACTCCCAGCGGGCGCGCAGGGCTTGTCTCCATGGGTGGAAGCCATGTTGCTGCGCGATGTGCGTCACCTATATGCTTCCTACGCAAAGCCTTGAACGGTGTGACCCTGCTGTTTTCTTCGTTTGTGCTTTCTCGGTACCGAAGTGGGGGTAACGCAGCGAACATTTCGCTCCCAACATTCTCGATGGATCAGCGCCTGGCGCCCGATCAACTCTTTAGGACAGCGTAAGACGGAATGGCCACGTTCTTCAGCCCGCTGTGTAGACGTTACCTCATCGATAATTGATAATCATCCGCTCGACTGCGCGGCTGCCGGCGTGGAACGAAGCGGCGTCTTCAAGCCAGCGTATACAATCTGCTGTGTGTCAATTAGGTGTAGAAGCGTCATGAAAAACGTGACTTTCGTGGGCTCTAATATCTTGTCCGCTCCAAAGAGCCTAATTCGACTACCAGAGGGCGCGACGCTAGAGATACCATGAAAATGAGACGTGCGCAGAGCACACGGATGAGCTCAAGTGTGTCTCTTTTTGTGCACCTTTCCAACGAAGGCTCACCGGGTGCTGCCATAATCCTCTCTGGATGTTGGAAATACACGGGACACTTCAATAAATGCACTGCTGGGCCCGATTACAGGTGGTATTCACTAAGCGCTACCCGCAAGACGGCGCTAGCGAGTGCGCCGCCATAGCCATGGTCCGTCAGCGATCCGGCATATGGCAGCCTGATTTTTGGCGGCGCTACACTTCACTAACTCGTTTTCTTAGAAAAATATCAACATAACACGTGCTGCAGAGAACTTTGGTTGTGGTTCGACGATGATGTTCGCGCCCAAGACCACAGGTATGGCGACCGCCGCGCTAGCGCCTCTTGCGGATGAAGTGACGTGTATACCTCCTGTAATGCTGCTATTCGCTAGGCCGGGTGCACTCTAGCCGTGTGTCCTGACGCCACTGTGTAATCTCGAAAGCTCCACCGCCGGAGAAGATGCTCTGTCCCGTCTCTCTCCTTCAGTTCTGGTTGCGCAGCACGTTACTGCCATCTCTTGTTCGTGTAAGCCCTCCTCCTTCACGCGTGTCCGCCCGCTTGTTGACCATATTCAGTCTTGAAAGGGCTAGAAGAGTCAGAGGCAGTTGCATGCCTACCTGTGGTTGGTGAGCGGCCGTCACGGTCACGTTGCGCTCGGCTGGCGTGGCAGTGGCCCATATAATATGCAGATCATAGCGCACCATATAAGCTATAACCGGGTCGCCCGACCCCCCTACTCTTCGGCACTTCTTCACTAACACGCACTCTCTCTCTCCACGAAACAAAGCGATGGTTCCAGGCGGCGCTTCTATGCTGCTGGCCCGAAGAGCCAACCGGTTCTTGTTAACGCTGTTTAGGCCAGTCCAGGTGGCGCTCTTCCACCTCGTCGAGAGGTTAACAGCGTCCTGTCCTGCCCGTGTTTCCTATACAGTCGTTAATGCGCGCCGACGGATACTTCCTTCGCCATGAGCGTAAACCAACACGCCCACATCGCCATTCTTGTTTGGTTCCTTGAACCGCGCCATCTTTCGGGCATAATTAATCGCTGGCAATTTGGTACTTCAGCCTAACAGTTTCTCGAACGGGCGTTAATGACTACCCGGTGATGTTTCCTCGTTGCGTATATAGGTCGTTGATCACTGCTGTACATTGATCGCTGTGTATATCGGTCAACATGTGCTCAGATTTTGTAGCTGTTTGTACGTACTTTGGTGCTTGGTGACTAATTTGCACAGTGCTACTGGACCTGGGCTGTCAATGTGGTGCGTGGTACCGATGCTCAGTTAAACAGTTAAAGTGACGGGATGGTGGTCTGTTAAAAGTGTTGGTAGAGCGACCGCCCCGGAAAAGCGTTGGCCTCGGGTTCGATCCCCCCGACCAGGACGAATTTTTTAGCAACTAAGAAGCTTTCTTTTTGAGAAATCCGTATGGATTTTCATATGGCTTCGTGGTACAAACGGGTGATTGTCAATTTCTCTTTCTTAACTCTTCCGCACCTTACGGGATTCCGCAAAAGTGATTGGCAATAGTATGTCGGGATAGGTACTAAGGGACTAGAAACACATATGTGGCCATCAACTAACAGAACAGAATAAAACAGAATTGAACACAAGTTCTTTTAAAGGAGGAGCCATAGTCGACGACCCCTGTGGCCTTAGCCGCCCGTTCTACCTGTTCGATCAGCGCTTGCTGGTCGGCCAGGTCAGAGCTGGACAATCGCGTCTCCCAGTAGTAAAACATTTTGACCCGAAGGTTGATTGGCGGCGCCCTCACTGTGGGGAAGTCTCCGATAACTTTCACACGGTGTGGGCATGTCAGATGAATCCTTCCCTTCCTCCTCACCCGTCTCCTACTAGAGAGGCATGCGAGGCAGCCCTGCTCAATTCTTCAGTTCTGGCAACGCCTCCTATACTCGGCGACAGCTGTTCTTGACAGCACTGTGGAAGTTACAGAACCAAAGCGCATGTCTGCTGCCGCGCCAAAAAAATAGTACTGACGTTTATTGATAATTTTCTCATTTGCCTTGCTGAAATAAATACTGCTTTATTTATTATGAGACTAAACAGTTGGGGGAAGTTGCAGGCAAAATACAGTTATCGTTCACCTTGCAAGAATGCTTTCCTTTTCAAAGAAACATGGCGTCTTTGACGTCACTGTCCGGCCGAATACACGCTGTTTGGTTCTCCCAGAAAAATATACTCGACACTAAATATATTGGACACTAAAATGTACACTGAACAATCGAAATGTTTTTCCCATTCATAATTTTCATGTATGTATCTTTTTAAACGCGTTAACGATGCGAGCGAGCAAAACCGAAATCAGCCGCAAGCTGCCGAACTACTTGCGGAGCAACACGAATGTGTGGAAGCCCCGCCTCCGTAGCCTTCGCTCCAATGTCAAGATAAGTTGTCGCCTGCGTGTCACGTGTCATGACGTCAGCTACGTCATCAGCGGCCGCCCGACCAAAGCTCTAGGTGGCTTTGACCTGGCTCCGTGCCAGAGCTCGGACGGACGTACGGACGGACGTGAGCATGAGACAAAGGCTTTCGCCTTAAGTTTTTCCACACACACACACACACACACACTGCTCCAAAGAGGTTCGCAGCAATGTTACTCGCCCGGCATAGCACAGCGCTGCCGGGGACGACAAAGGGTTAGGTGGAGCGACCAAGTTAGGAAGTTTGCAGGCATAAAATGAAGTCTGCTCTCGCAGCTTAGGGTAAACTGGAGTTAATCGAAAGAGGTCTTTATCCTTCAGTGAACATCAAGTAGACTGTCCAATCAAACTTATGTTGGGCCTAATCGGTTCGTGATATTTAAGGTGAAGACTTCGGCGCTAACCAGGATGGACCACAAGGGAGAGATGCAACAAACACCGGCGCTATTAGCGACCGCTTTGTTCTTCTTTTACCAGTGAGCATTTGTCTTAATCTTTCACGCCGCTTTCATCAGCATTCCTTGCTGAATTATCTGAGATTCGCTCACTCGCGCGTGATGTTATGCATTCAATGTGGAACACGTCCGGTTTCCTGCACACCCGCCTGCACCGTCCGGATCCATCATTTCTACTTCAACTTCCTTTCGGACTATTATGATCCGAAACAACAGTCCTGTGTCGGCTATGGCTAGGGGTGTCCTTCACGAACAGCTTTGCGTACCGAATTGGAATGGCTGACAGTACTGCTTGTGATCACTGTGGTAGCGAGGAAACCATTGCGCACGTCCTGCGTCATTGCCCGCACTACAGCTCCCAGAGAGAACAGCTCTCGGCAACCTTAGCACGCCTCGATGACCAGCCGCTTTTCGAACAATCAATTTTAAAGTGCCGGAACGTTCGAGCTTCCAACCGGAAGGCGACAAAGGCGTTGCTGAAGTTTCTGCGGTCAACTGGACTCGCTAAACGGCTATGACACTCCTGTGCTCGAGTGTGTGTGTGTGCGTGCGTGTGTGTGTGTGTGTGTGTGTGTGTGTGTGTGT
Source organism: Rhipicephalus appendiculatus (assembly GCA_030522465.1). Classification (NCBI taxonomy): domain Eukaryota; kingdom Metazoa; phylum Arthropoda; class Arachnida; order Ixodida; family Ixodidae; genus Rhipicephalus; species Rhipicephalus appendiculatus. The sequence goes on from JALIZH010011131.1 coordinate 50,046, forward strand.
GTGTGTGTGTGTGTGTGTGTGTGTGTGTGTGTGTGTGTGTGTGTGTGTGCGCGCGCGTTTTCTTATCTTCTTTTTTTTCGCTCTCTTCTTCAATATATTTTCTCTTTTTTATATACATTTTCTCACTTTCTTTCCTTCCTTACCTTTCCATTCCCCCCTTACCCCTTCCCCAGTGCAGGGTAGCAAACAGAAAATTTTCTTCGGGTTAACCTCCCTGCCTTTCACTCAACCTTTCTCTCTCTGTCTTCCTTTAATTCCCGCTCCCACACCCTAAGCTCACTAGACCCCCAGTCTTCTACGTTCAAAATGTTACAGACGGGATCTTTCCCGTCGAGAGGTAAATTTAGCCACTTGGCTCCAGACATCGACCCACGCTGCCCTGAGTGCAATGCAGAGTATTGCTCGTTAGAACACATGCTCTGGCAATGTTCTGCGTTACGAGATGCGCATTTTAATAAACAAGAGGACTGGGAGGAAGCCCTCAGAAGCGGCGATCCCCAGCAACAACTGCTGTCCAAAGGGCCCGCGAACAGGCGGAGGACCATGGTCTTCCGGTCCCAACGTGGGCGCGGCCCGCAACTATATATATATATATATATATATATATATATATATATATATATATATATATATATATATATATATATATATATATATATATATATATATATATATATATACGAGTTTGTTGACTGACTGGCTGAGGTCTTGCGCTGAGATCTTCACCTTGAAGTAGGCTAAGGGTCAAGATGACGATGATGATGACTGGAGTTAGGGTTTTTTGTCTTCTGAACTCGCTCGAATGTTTCCGCGGAATTTTCGAAGCCGTCCTGTTGCCAATTCGCATTGGCTGGCAGTACATCATATGGTTCGAAGCGTTGCCGAAATTTCGCTTGGTGGTGTCTAGGCGTCCCGAAGACAACGTAACCGTTGCTGTCTTGCTTGGCTGCGTTGCCCGACACTTTGATATTAATCGAGAAACATTGCGTCGTATCTTCGTGGGTGTTGCAAGTAGGCCTTTTTGATAGGTAATGAACATTATGTCCTAGCGAGTCACAGTAGTCTTGGAGGCGCAGTACGACGATGGAGGGTTCGAGGTTAACTTTGATTGTATCATTAACTCGCGGCTGAATCTATGTACACGTACATGTGCTTTTGCGTGCAGTTTTAAGCGAAATTAGCCCAAAGAAGTGCGCAAAATTAATCGCTGGTGTACTGCTGCGTCATAGAGCAGCACACTAATGTTGTTGTCTTTCCCCCCTACTATCTAACCCCACATAGCGGCAAGTTAAAGCTTACACTTGAAATCTAATCTCTTCGAGGCCAATTAAATCTACTATGCATGCGATGCCTGAATCAGTTTGCTCACACTTCAGTGTCCCGTGTATTTCCATCTGAATGACTAGCTTTCCCCCCTCTAATCTCTCTCCCTCTTTCATGTTTTCGAGTATCTCATTTGCATGTAATATGAATCGGTAGTGGACACGCACCGTGGCTGTTGTCCCCGCAACCACATGGAGCATGTCGCTTTGCAGCTCGTCTCTAATCCGATAAAATGTGGCCGTGATATTTTGAGCCCCTTATGAACATACGTAAACGCTGAGTTATTGCTAAGGTTCAAGGCTGGGGCACGAGATTGAAGCCTTGCATAACAGGCATAGTTCGATCGTCATTTAGTCTTACCGTTTATGATCACTGATATGTGTATACACGACTTGTGGAGAGTATATGCGCTAGTCAGGGTGGGGGGCGGCAGTGTGATTTATGAATGTTCGACACGAGCGAGAGAGTGACAAAATAGGACGAATAAGTAATCGTCCATCTTCATAATCATATTGAAACTACCTTAGGTGAAAGGGAAACACACAACACAAGGGAGAGAGAGGCAGTGGAAAGGCGGGGATGTTAACCATGTTGCACCCGGTTTGCTACCCTACGCGGGGGAAGGGGAGGAAAAGAATAGAGAAGGGAAGAAGGAAAGAGAGGACAAGTAATACGCTTGTACGCATAGCCGCGTGCACCGCGCACAGCCGTGTGTCCGCGAGGGTTGCAACACATGGCGCCTTAATTTTTTTTCTCACCTTTCAAAACCACAAGATATACGTCAATCAGACGAGCGTCTTGTTTTATTAGAGATGCCTCTCCGCAATCCCTTGCAGGGCCGAATGAAGTAGCGTCTTTCCCTGTGTACATTAGCCTTTGCCAGTGCTGCCCGAATGCGTTGCTTAATTATTCTAATTGCATTCCGCTACCGGTTCTGCGTACCCACAAGGGTTTCGCCCGGGTCCTGTTAATCTCGACAAGAATATAATCTGCACCCGTTCTTTCACTAATCTATGCTGCTCTATTTTTTTACGCCTACCGTGTTTCTTTCAATCGTTCTTCGTTTGTCCTTGAGATCTTCTCGAAACGTTATCTTCTAAATTTCCTAGTAGCTGCAGGTCACGGAGAACGTATATTATAGCTTCAAGCCTACAACATATCCCGTAATAAAACTGTCCGAATTCAGCTCCGTATCGCCAGCGCTGCAGTAGTGCGCTGCGCGGGTTGTGGAAGCTTATTTTTTCAAGGTTAGCTGCGTAAGCTCCTGGTCACGACTTTTGGTGGAATCACTCCTGGCGCACGCGCTCTGCTCCGTTTTATAGCGAACGCGCTTGCGCGTCGGATCAGTGTTGCAGCGAAGCCTTTGTGGTGCTTGTAATACGAAAGGGTATGATGCTCTGCATTCGCTTTACTCGATCGTATGCGTTAGGATAAACGGGTAAGAGATCGTTGCGCGTGATCTTTTTTGCCCTCGTTGTAGGCTTGCGTTATAGGGGGTCCGGAAGCGATCCTGTGTAATTTAGCTCTTAGCTGCGCGGACGCTTAACCTCTTGAGCTACTTAAGCGGCTCAGACAAAAAAAAAAAAAAAAAAAAAAAAAAAAAAAAAAGGTAATTACAGGTTGTGTGTTTGATTGCTAGTCTTATTGCTTTGCAAATCGCGAAACGTGTCAAATAGCTGTGAAGGCCGCTTTTGTTGACAAATATTTGATGGGGAAAGGTGCGACATCTTCTGTCGTATAGCGCTGGATCACTTCAAAGGCTTAGCAAAACGTTTTCTTGGGCTAGTTGGTTCATGACTTCTGAAGGAAAAATTGTAGCGCAAAAGCAACACGCGGACAGATAAAGAGCACGGGACTGGCGCTATCGTCTATAGCGCCAGTCCCGTGCTCTTTGTCTGTCCGTGTGTTGCTTTGCGCTACAATTTTTCCTTCAGAAGTCACTTCAATGGTTCATACTGACACGAGAGCTGCGGTTTTTCCAAATCCAAATGTAAAGATGGGAGCTATCAGACGGAGACACACGGCCACCGCGGTGGTACAGTGGTTACGGTGCTCCACTGCTGACCCGAAGGTCGCGGGTTCGCATTACGAAGAAGGCGAAGAGACTAGACGCCCTTACTCAACGTTTTTGATCACTTGCTTTACTCAACAAGACGCTTTTGTACTGTGCGATGTCAGGTCAGCAGGGGGCGTAGCCAGAAATTTGTTTCGAGGGGGGAGGGGGGTTCAACCATACTTTATGTATGTTCGTGCGTGCGTTTTTATATGTGCGTGTATATATACGCAAGCAAAATTGAAAAATTTCGAGGGGGTTTGAAGCCCCGCCCTCCAACCACCGCCCTTGGCTACGCCACTGCAGCGCAGGTTAGACGCCAGGTGGTCTGAATTTCTGGAGTCCCCCACTACGGCTCTTGTTTTTTTCTCTCTCTCTCTCTCTTTTTTTTTTTAAGTTTGAATTTTATTTCTATGGAGGCACAAACATGCGTAAACAGCAAGGCTGGTGGGATAAAAGCTGCGTATAGGCAGCTTGACTGGTCCAACCTTATTTTGGCTCATAAAAACCCAAACAGTTTTGTGAGTATACAACGAGCATTGCGTTTGTCCTCGGGCATGAAGTATACAGCGGGAGCTGTTAGTTTCACGACCCTTTTCTCACTTTCCGTCTTGCGTGCCCCGACACCACTGACTTTGCTCGTGCGATGTGTTACAGCAAAAGGCGTGAACATGGCGCGATACATAAAAGTTTCCCGAACCTTGTATTTAATTTTCTCGCCTTCCGAATATAGCTAGGCTTTTCCTTCCTTCGCTCTCAGTTGGCCTCATTCTCGGAAGGGGTCACACTCGTGGGTGCTTATTTTCACCCCATCCTTGACACCTTCTTGCGAGCGTTTCCACTGGCGTAAAAAACGCCGTTTGGCTCTCGTAATTCCTCGGTCGTTGTGTGCCTTCTCGCGATTTGCCGCGTTTCCTCGGGATACAGCGCGTACGCGTGGTAGCGCCAGAGCCTGCACAATACGGATACCTTATGGCTCAGTGCGGTTATTTCACGCCGACGCTTCGGGCTGCCGGGGTTTGGGAAAGAAGTGTGGATATGTGTCAAGGAATCGCCGTCATTAACGGCTACACACCACCTTTGGCTCGCAGTCGTCGCTTAAGTGACGAAAATGGCGCTCGCACTGATTCCACGAAAGCAATAATTATGTGGCTCCGGTATGAGCTATTTAGCAATTTACTCTCACGCTCTCAATTTATCGGGGTGTTTTAGCGGTGCAGCAATTTACCGTAACGTTTGAGAGTACCAAGATCCGAAGAGAACTTCAGTTGCGTCAATTGCCCGATGCGCATGGTAATGGGATGTGATTATCAGAGTGTCCCAAGTTGCACTAAAATAGCTATACGTGCCGACAAAGACGGCACGGTATCTACAAAGATACGGTATTTGTAGATACCGTACCGTCGGTATCGCGACGGTACGGTATCTTATCACGACGGTACGGTATCTACACAGATACCGTGCCGTCGTGGTCGGCACGCAGATTTTTAAGGCGAAAGCTTTATATGCCCCATCAAACGCGAAAACTGAGCGTCGGCATCGGAGACGTCAACACGAGTGCTACAAAAACATCATCATCACGTGATGACGTCATGAGACGTCACGGATCGCCAAAATTTGTGACGTTATCACTTGACAGCGTCGCTTGGTCAAAGGTGGCCGATCACCGAAGCAGTGCAAAACCGGGTGTATTGCAGAAAGCTTGCAATGCCTCTGATCTTCGAGGCCTTGCAAAACCACGTTAGGTGCTGAAAAAATTCGGAGTGGGGCGGGGGGAGGATCGACTGAAAAGAAAAAAAAAGATGGTTTTCACCTTCGTGTCGTTAGAGTGTACTAGAATCATCTTGGGCGAATGCATCAGAGATCCTGTGAGTTTTTTTAGTCTGCAAGACTTCTATCAACACGTTTGTTCATCTCATCACGTTATACCGTACGCAGCTAGCTAATGCGTTTGAAAGAGCTACCTGCCGACCACGACGGTACGGTATTTTTGCACTATTATAACGTACGAGAAACCGGCACCGCTAGAAGACTCTATTGTTCAAACCAGTCGAGTGAGCCGCTCCAACTCTGCTCTGAAAAAACACAACTGAATGCACGTGCCCACGCATCGACTTTAGTCACGCTCGCAGACGCATCTTGATGAAGAAAAGGCGCACGTGGTTGTTGTTTACAGCTAACGATATATTTCGTTTTCATTTTATCGTCCCGAGTGAAATGAAACGATTCCTATCGCGGCAATCTCTGTGAGGCGTCGACGCGTGCCGCGTACGTGACTTTCGTAAACCCGAAAAGTGGTTGCGCATGCACTGTTCGTGCGCACGCACGCAGTTGCACGCGTGAACGCATACGTATGCTCTCGCGGCTGCGCACTTGTTATTCACGCGCACGGTCTAGCACAGACGGCGGCGCTTCATCGTGCACTAAGTATAAACAGTATAAAAAAACGAGAGACTGCGATTTTGTTTGTTTGCCTTTGTTTTCGATTTTTCTTGGCGCGCTTCGCGTCGCCGCGTGCGTTGTGTGCCAATGGCGCGGCGAGACTACCGTATTCACTCGAGTATAACTCGATCGATAACAATCGCAGGAACAATAATATCAAGTAGGGATATTCCTGGCAGGAATTCTTCACTAATACGCAAGCATATAGTGCTCACACTGGTCGTGGGAATTTCACAAGGTATTGTGTGTGTGTGTGTGTCCGGGGGGGGGGGGGGGGCGTGGCGGTGGCTCCGATATCTGGGAACTTCTTGCCTAGTTGATATTGATTACTGTATGACATTTCGCTGATAGTAATGACAATACACACAAACACAAGAAAGACACGAACAAGCCGCCGTGTGCGCAGTCGTCCTGTTCGTGTCTTTCTTGTGTGTGTTGTCTCTACTAGCCGCGAAATGCCTTACAGTAGGCTCCGATGTCTGTTGTGAATACGTTCGCCATCATTATCATCATCAGTCTACTTTAAGTCCCGTGCAGGACGAAGGCCTTTGGCAATGATATCCAGTTTATTTGCCCTGTCCTGCGCGAGCTCATACAATTTTATGCTTGCAAAGGTCTTAATTTCACCGCCCCATGTCTGTCGTCCTGGCTTACCTTTGCCATCTCTAGCTATGCATCACAACTGACCATCGGTTAGTTTTCCTTCGCATTACGTGATCAGACCAAGTCCACTTTTTTTTTCTTCTCTCGTGATGTCCACCTGCCACGGTGGTCTAGTGTTGGACTGCTGACCCGGAGGTCGCGGGATCGAATCCCCTGCCGCGGTGGCGGCGTTTTCCGTGGAGAGGAAAATGAAATACTTGAGGCTGGTGTACTTAGATTTAGGTGCATGTCTAAGAACCCCTGGTGGTTGAAATTTCTGGAGCCCTCCACTACGGCTTCGCTCATAGTCACATCACGGTCTTGGTACATTAGACCCTAACAATTATTATTAAAGACGATAGCCTTTCTTGGGATACTTAAACGCAAAAATTTTGGTCTGTCTGTCTGTCTGTCTGTCTGTCTGTCTGCCACCCGATTCAGCTAGCTACAGGGCCAAAGTCTAACTAATATCTGAAGGCCTGCCATCTTGAGCTGGTGTTTGCGTTCATACTTGTGAACATATTTGATCAAAAAGCAAATACTACGCATACCTGAGGCGCACCATTCATATGTAAGTATCAAGTCGTGTGTTCTTTTATTAGAAAATACACAGATACGTAATTCTAAAGACCCTAGTGTCTTTTAGGCTGTGCTGAAAATGCGAAGCTGTGCATGAACTGCGACGCTTTGCACGAAAAAGCGCTTTGCCGACGATAAAGTCCAGCCGCTGGCAGTGGCCCTTGGTTCAGCATAAGCTCATGTTTTTTGATGGCGTCCATATCTCGCGCAGCGCCGCCTCTATTTTGTCAATGCCAGCCAGATGCGGCCAATTCAACGTAGAGTAGGCGCTGTCTGAGGCAAGGCAAAACATAGTAGTACGCCCGGCACAAGACTATCGTCTTTCGACGACATTTGCAGCGAAGCACGCAGATACGCGGCCAATTTTATTTCTCGTGATGTTCCCAGGAGCGTCGGCTACCCCTGCTCGTTCTTTGATCAGCTCTGCTCTCTTCGTACCCTTTCATGTTACACCTATCATATTTTGTCCCATCGCACGCAGCATCGTTCATCACGTTAGGCTTACGTTAGAATAAACGCGGTATGTGGCGGCGGCGGCCGTTCAAGCACGCTCTGGGGTTGTTTTGCGTCGTCTCTAGTCTCGCGAAGGTCGCGATGATACTCGCCGCCATTGAGGCGACGAGGACTGGGCGAGGAGGAATGATGGTTCTGAGAAAGCGAGATTTTCGTGCCGAAAAGGCGAGCCGCGCGTTCCGCCTCCGCCGTCGTGAACGTGCGACGCGTTTCACGCCGTTTCGCGCTTCGATTCACTTCATTTTCTGAGGCTGGGTGTAGCGCTACGAAGCTCGAGGACGCGAGTTCGACTCCCGACCACGCCATAAATGTAACGACGTCGAAGCGTTTGAGTGCGTGAACCCGAAGTTCACTGACGTCGGCTTGAAGCACTCCTTACGTACGTAGGAAAAGAAGTGTATGTTTAAGGGCTCGTTTGCTTTGTTGAACACATTATTAATGAGAACGAACAGACAAAGATGTCAAGGAAAGTATAGGGGATGCTATTAGAAGTAATTGTCATGTAAATGTGAAGAAAGAAAAGTGGACGAAAAGATAACTTTGCCACCGGCAGGGACCGAACCTGCGACCTTCGAATAACGCGTCCGGTGCTCTACCACTGAGCTACGGTGGCGGTCATCCCTCCGTCCACTTTATAGGGTATATATGTGTATTTGAACGTGGGAGCGTCAGACAGCGCCGCCTGTTGCCATTACGGCGAGTGTGGAACACTCTTTTTTGCCTGTAGGCGTCACGTAGCACGTGATCTTATTACGCGCTGGCAGCTGACTAATAATCCCTCGCATACTCCCTTACGTACGTAGTATTCCCCAGGTCACCGTCGTATGCGCGTTGCTGACAACGTCGTCTTCGAGTGTTCGTATTGGGGTAGAAGTTCGAGCTGACACTGTTTGCGCATATGCGTGCGCAGGGTTCACTTTTAGTGGGGTTTCCCTGGCTACGTCAGTGCTCGGTACCCGGCACCCTTGAAGGCGACGAAACATAATAGAACCAAAACGTGATCGTATTGAGCCCCACATTTGTCAAAGAAACACGCAGCATGTAGACGGCATCCCAGTCTCATAATAATAATATTTGGGGTTTACGTCCCAAAACCACGCTATGATTATGAGAGACGCCGTAGTGGAGGGCTCCGGAAATTTCGACTATCTGGTGTTCTTTAACGTGCACTGACATCGCACAGTACACGGGCCTCTACCATTTCGCCTCCATCGAAATGCGACCGCCGCGGCCGGGATCGAACCCGCGACCTTGGGGTCAGCAGCCCAGCACCGTAGCCACTGTTCCACCGAGGCGTACGACATCCCAGTCTCCTGCCGTCCCGATCGTCTTCGCTACGCGAGCCTTTCGAATCCTCGTCTGGGACTCGTCGAAGGGGGCCAGGAAAAACGGGCAGTAAATTGTGGTGTCAGTTCCTCCTAAGATACGCTCGGCCTGTCTCGGCACGCACGTCTTCAGTGAATTGACAGGCATATATGCACATGGTGGCAGGGACCCGTACGAGAAGCTTAGCTTCTTCGTCGTCTGTTCGGCCTGTCGGCTGTCACGTATGCGTGTCGTCTGCTCCAATGCATATCAACGTGCTTTGTGCGTAAAAGGTGAGGCCAAGTGACAGGATATTGACGCTGGGGACTATATGTGCAGAGATGACAGTGGTCGTCGCGCATTTTATGGTTTCTCGTCTCTCTCTAGTTTGCATACTGACCGGTCCGTAAAGGAGCATTGCCTATACGCATTGACTCATTCGACAGTTTGCGCAGAGGACAATCATACGGTCGGATTACTTGTCCTTCAGTAATGAACTCCTGTCGTTCTTCGGCGCTGCTTCGACGAAAGTTGACGATAGAACCTGCCATTCAAAGTTTTTCGTGAACAGAGGGTGTACATTCATGCATAGGCGTGCGCACGAGGGGGGGCAGAGGGGGCGGCCGCCCCCCTACTCACCTAAGAGAGGGGGGGCGCAAATTCTGCCCCATGCATTGACTTAGTAGGGAGGGGGGGGCGCTGCGATGAACCTTCGCCCCCCTCCTGCCCCCCTGAAGGGGAACGCTGCGCACGCCTATGCATTCATGTGCTACTGAAACACGGACAAGCAGTTACAAAGTAGAGTAGGTATCGCGAGTGCTATAGCTCGAAAGTACCATCTCGTACCACTTAATTATGTGGTTACCAATGATTGTTGATGCTTCACGTTAAGCGTGCAAGCCGAAATCGCGCTGGCATTACGCGTACTAACGGAAGCAGCAACGAAACAACGTCTGTAAGGTAACCACTATAACTTGCTATTTCATTTGAGGTAGCGAGCGAGCGAACAAGCAAGCAGTATCAGTGTGCGCGCTCGTTTCCTTCATCGGCTTTCACTACCTTGACTCGGGACTGGCGCTATAAGACTATTTTCCGTAAGACATCTGGGCGCCGCCATCTTGGGCTGTTACGCCGATGTTTTCTTGTTTTTGTACATCGCGACGTGAGTTAATAAGGCCATAAAACGTCATATGGACCAACCCAATCGTTTTCATGCGTATGTGTCTACCGGAACACTGTTCGTTTGGTTGTTAAAGATACAAAACACAAAGGCTAACAGCCCAATATGGCGCCACTCAAAGCCATCCCTAAAATAGTCTATAACCTGCGGCTCAAGGTAAACACGGGTTAAAAGCGCCCTCCGCACTTACAATCTGTCTTTCCTCTTGGCTCTCGTTACCAGTCTTAACCCTGCCAGTCGCGTAATTCGCAAAACGTTCTGCTCGGAGGTCGTATTGAACGATTGCTCCCACTTTATGCTCTGAGTGTATAGTATATCATATCATATCCTTTCGGCACGGAATCACCTCCGCTGAGATGGTTATTACTGAACGTACACTTCTCTACGGCCACTGATTTATGTGAGCGAGTGACCGCTCCTGCCTTTGGGTTAGGATGTCCACAAAGCGCAGTCGAAGATCCCTTCTGTAGCTTTTAACTTCGCGAAGACGGCTGCGTGGGCATAACGGGTTGCATGCTGGTCAAAGAAGCTCGGCTTTTAAGCAGTCGAGTCACGTACGGAGCGAGTAAATTCGCTAGTGTCGGGTGGGCGTGGGCATGACTGCTTCAATTGCGTGCTCGGTATACAAGCCAGCAGAGTTGAACAAACTTTCACGTGGGCTGCAGGTTTGTGCGGTAAGGAGGGTCGCAGTAGCGTCATGAAGTACGTGCCGTCCATTGGCACCTGCGGCTTGGGTGGTCAGACGCCGGAAACTCCTGCACTGGCCCTGACAAAATTTTGTGAGATGCCAGAGAGCCGTTCGGAAGCTGCCTTTGGGACATAAGACGGTGCATTGCGCATGTCCAGGCTAGTGTTACTATGTATGACTCCTTTAGTATTGTAGGAGTTTCTGTACACGGCTTTTTTAGTATTGTAGGAGTTTCTGTGTACGGCTTCTTTAGTATTGTAGTATTTACTGTATTAGTATTATAGAAGTCTATGTGTATTGCTTCTTTAGTATTGTAGGAGTTACTGTATGTGGTTCTTTTAGTGTCCTTTAGTATTGTCGAATTCGCAGTGTATTGCTGCATTATTATTGTAGCAGTTACTGTATGTGGCTTCTTTAGTATAGTCGCAGTTACTGTAAATGGCTTCTCTGGTATTGTAGGAGTTACTGTTCACGGCTCCTTTATTATTGTAGGAGTACCGCATATGGCTCCTTTTTTATTGTAGCAGTTACTCTATGCTGTCTATGTAGTATTGTAGGAGTTACTGTATATGACATTCTTACTGTTGTTGCAGTTACTGTATGGGGCTCCATTACTATTGTCGATGTCACTGTGTATTGCTTTTTTAGTGTTGTAGCAGTTACTGGAGTATTGTTGGAGTTACTGTGGTATCGCAGGAGATCTTCCCCTTCCCATTTGTCTAAAGACCTGCGTGTCGCTAATTGTACCGTCTTCATTGACGTTCGCGACATGCGATGTATTCCACTGCCCGAAGCGTTCTCCTCGCAAACTGCATTTTGCGGTAATCTTCCGCAATCCGCCTTTTCCATTTTCCTGTGCTGCCCTCTGCCGTTTTGGTGGGGTTTTGGTAGGGGCCAGGAGAACTGGCGTTGCTAGAACAAAGGCCTCCGAGACAAGGAGGCGTTTCGCGACATTTCCGCTAGGGGAAGGGCGCATGCGCCGTGGCATCGTGAACAGGGCGGATTCTGTTGACTTATCAGCTTCTGGTCTTCCTCGTTTATCTCTCTCTCTTTCACGAAAGAAAAAAAGCGCAGATGTCCGGCCCGTTCGGCACTGACGACACATCTTGTTGCCTACCGGCATGCCCCAGTACTTGAACAGAATCAAATGGCCGCTTATTAACGGGAACGAAGCTAGCGGCGTTGTACGCCGCTTGTATGCAGGAGTGGCAAGTCGTTTGTTTGCGATAACATCAGCGCTGCCGGACCGTTAATGTTAGGGGGAAGAGCTAGAAGAAACTCTTAACGTTCGACCAGGTGGAACGGGTAGCGTGCGGCATGTGAGTCGTCGATACGCCGGAAGGGCCGCAGGGTATAGCAGAAACCGTGCCACCAGGAAACGCCAAAGGGGGGAGGGTTACAACGCCTTAATCGTCACTTGCCTTTGGTGGTCTGGCCATACCTCAAAGGCTTGTTCTGACACTCGCGGAGCTGCTCGCGGTGGAGTCGAACATCCAAGGGAAGGATATTTTCTTGTCCATTGCCTAAGCATTCCTAAACTTTTTTCCGCTATGCAAAGAGCGCATGCGCAGTGGCCCTGCGAAAAAGGTGGTTTATAGTCGCGTTTGTTTGTTTCCGTGCCAAAAAAATAAATAAAATAAAATACTGCTTTCGGAATCGCACCTCTCACGAAAATTTTTACCAGCGGTGAAGTGTAGTACTTTTGGTTCAGGGGCGTAGCAATGTTTTTTTTTTTTTTTCAGGGACGTAGGAATAACCTTTTTGTATGTCCGTATGTATGTGTTTGAATGTGTGCGTTTATATATACACATACAAAATTAACGATTCATCGTGGTGGGGAATCCGCCCTGCACAATAGTTAGGCGATGACTTCGTGACTGTAATCATAGGTACCTAGTTCTGTGCTTGCCTAGTTCATCTCTGTGCCACCGGATGGCACCACCTATCAAATCGCTAACGCTAACATGTTTGCGCAAAATAGCGGACTAGATTGGGACCCTGGGGGCCGCATCTCTAGCCCTTCGCATTCCCACTCCCATTTCGCATCCATAAAGTTTAGTCCACCGCTAAGAAGTTTGCGCACGAACTGAAACTATTTCTGGTTGCAGCCCCGCCGACGGCAGGAGCCATATCGTGCGCGGCCATTATATAACCTCCATCTGCAAAACGTACGCGCCATCTTCGCGCGCCCTTCACCCACACCTATTTGCATGATTATGCCTTCACCCTTTACTTGTCGGATCTGTGGTAATAATAGCGTGGAGTTCCATGCACCCAGCACAGAGCTGATGCAGCGGTTCTTTTCTTGCGCCCTCCTTCATAATAGATGTATGTTGTTCTCGGAAGATGCCTCGCTTGAAGGTTTGCACTTGCGTCGTCTGTGACGCCGCAGATGACGAGCGATTGGAGTGTGTCGCGCGTTTTCCGTGCGCACAGTCGCTGGGAGAGAAACCAAGATGTTAATCGCATCCCGCAGGGTGCGTACAGGTCCTTGAAATCCTTGAAAACCCTTGAACTTGAGAAAGGCATTTTCAAGGCCCTTGAAAGTGCTGGAATTTTTTCCCCGTCCTTGAAAATCCTTGAACTTACTGAGAAATGCACTCCCAATCGACATTGCGGCCTCCTTAATGTAGTAGATCGGCATCAACCTGACAAACTCCCCATTTCAGAGGCAGTAATTTGGCGCGAGTGCATATGGTTCCGTTTTGAAAACTGCACGGGAAAAAAAAGAGAAGGTTTCTCTGCGTCAAACTACGAATGAACGAAGTGAGACGCGTAACATTCTTCAGTGCTGGCTCGGTCCCAGCTGCGCAAGAGGTGAAGCTAGTAAAGCTAAAGTGAGCTAAAGTGCAGACTAGACATGTTTGTTGTAATTGTGATATGCATGTATTATAAGTGCAATAAAATTAGTCGTTTCTGGAAATTTTACAGTAAAAAAAATTTCAACTTTGCATGCCGCTTTAAGTCCTTGAAAAACCTGTGACAGTTCCTGGAAGATCCTTGAATATCCTTGAATTTTTGCTTTGGAAACCTGTGTGAACTCTTGCATTGAAATGGATTTCTTATTGAGGGCTTAGATGAGGCCTCATCAAAAGAAAAAGTGACCGTTGGAGTCGTCACGTCAACACGAGTGATCAAAGTCATCACGTGAGGTCGTCACCGTATGACATTTCAAGCCGTCAAAACTTGTGACGTCGCGTTGCGACGTCACAAGGGGAAGGGCGCATGCGCCATTGCATCGTGAGAGAGGCAGATTCCGACCCGCCGGGACTAATAATAATATCTGGGGTATAACGTCTCAAAACCACGATATGATTATGACAGACGCAGTAGTGGAGGGCTCCGGAAATTTCGGCCGTCTGGTGTTCTTTAACGTGCACTGGCATCGCACAGTACACGGGCCTCTACCTTTTCGCTTCCACCGAAATGTGACCGCCGCGGCCGGAATCGAACCCCCGACCTTCGGGTCGGGCGCCGGGACTACCCAGCTGCGGAGCTGTTGCGCTGCCAGGCACGAGGCGTGGCAACGCTCGATTCCAGGCAACCAAAACCGCATTTCTATGGTCACTCAATGCAAGGACACCCTTTTTCATTAATTTATAAGCGCTACTGAGAGACAGAGTAAATGTTCATTTAATCTAAATTTTCTTAGATCTGAAGATTGTGGGGCTCATCATCTAGGGCTCTACTCCCGGGCTTCACTCCAGAGCTCATCAAAAAAGTACAAATGCACTAAGTTAAAAAAAAAATTGATCCTGTATCAACTAATTCAACTTTCTCTCGTTGTAGAATACATTTTACTTCGTTTTTTTTTATATCCTAAACACACATTACACAATGAATTGGGCGGCTGCCGTGAACCAAAACGGTAGCGTGGCTTGCACTCCCGTCCGCCGTCGAATCGCCTCGCTTGACCGGCTCTGCACCGCCTGCGATTCCCCTGGATGTGTCCACACCACGTTCTCTCTGCCTCATATATATATAATACACACACGCACGCAGAACCGGGAGCGTCGATTCCAGCGGCGGCGGGCATTCAAGTGCGAATAAGTGTCGGGTCGTGCGGAACAGGGAAAACAAACTGAGCGTGTGGGGGGCGGCGCCATCCTGGAATTCGGGACCCGACCGGAAAGGAGCTGTGTTGCACGGCGTGTATCTGCACTGAACGCTCATGGCTCTTCAATGTACCGTGTTCATTCGAACATTAGCTCGATCCAGTTGTTCGCCGGCTGTGTCGTTGCGCTGCTGTTCAAGGCTCGAGGGCGAGGTTCCGATTGTCGGCCGCGTGTATTTCGATGGCGGCTAAGTGCAAGGCACCCCTCTGTTGGAAGAACATCGGGTGGTAGAAAATGCGTGATCTGATGCGTGATCGTGGTTTTGGCACGTAGGTCAGTTTTTTATATAGCCGCAGTTCTTCCTTCGTAAGTTCGCTTAAATGAACCAGCTGTATCTGTGTAACTGGCCAATTGCATGATTGGCCAGTTGCAGTAACATATGTTGTCTTATATCTTAGAACTACTAAGCGTATCAGTTCATCGGGAGTTGAACTTGTTAATATCGAGGTAGGTACCTTATATAAAAGCAGAAGCGCGATCATACAGCCAGGTACAGTTGCATGCGTGTGCGTGCGTGTCAAAGAGGCCTCTTGGACCAGGCGGAGCGTGTAGCCAGGATCACAGGAGTCCTGGAATAGGGACCCACCTACTCGCTCTTTCCAATCTACCCCTTCCCCTGAATAACCAGTAAAGTTTTTCCACCACCACCAACTATCCTAAATTTGCTCACGTCACCACTATCGAGCCGTCGCGGAGTGGTGCGTGTCGGTCCGCGAACTTTCGTGCCTGATTAGGCTATTTTACGATGAAAAAGCTTGCGGGTACAACCTTGCGGCAATTTCCATGTATAGTGTACCCATGCCATGTGTACAGCATCCAGTTGTGGCACACATTATCGCGAGGCATTCTTTTTTTCTCTTTTTTTTTGTAATAGTGAACACTTCTTGGCGTCTGGTTTCGTTATTCGAAAGGCGCGTAGGGTTCTACAGAGATGTATGGGCTTGTGGATCGTGCCAAGCTGAGCGCTTGTTTTATATTAAGGTAGCGAAGTCGTGTTTCAAAAAGTACTTTGTTCAGCTCTGCTAAGCAAAAGAGCGAGGGGGGGGGGGGGATAAGGTCGCAGCCATCAATTCTCGACTGGAAGCTCTCAGCTTGTGGTCCTTGGGAGGAAAAAACGAACTGTTTTTCAAGAATCGGGAATGTGAAAGAAAAATGAGCTCTTCAAATAAAACAAATAGAAATCTAAGCGACAAGGTTTGTACCAGACAAAAATGGCGCCGCCCTATAGAACGAAAGACTTCGTATTTTTGTGTATCACATAATTTTTGTGGGATATAAAATATGCCTTCGTGTTTCACAGCGAAAGTATCGAACCAATATTTCGTTTGAATGGAATGCAGTGAGACATTTCCAGCTCGCCATTGTGGCTCAATTGCTGAAATATTGAGGTCACGTGCTCGATTCGCCTATTGTGGCGAGGCGTTGCATGCAAGAGATGCTCGTGCGTCTTGCTTCGGTTGCTCGCCAGACCACCAGGTGTGATTACACACGCACACACCCATACACATATACACCCACATACATGCATACGTGTATGCAGTATACATACATACATACATACATACATACATACATACATACATACATACATACATACATACATACATACATACATACATACATACATACATACATACATACATACATACATACCAGGCCCGTAGCCAGGAATTTTTTTTCGGGGAGGCCACCTGTTGAAGGCCTTTTAAAAACTCGTATATTCATTATTTATTCTTGGTAAAACAACCCCCCTTGATCCGAATTTCAGGGGGAGGTCCTGTATCAGGCCCCTGGCTACGGGCCTGATACATACATACATACATGCGTACGTACTTACGTACGTACGTACGTACGTACATACATACATACATACATACATACATACATACATACATACATACATACATACATACATACATACATACATACATACATACATACATACATACATACAAAACCAGCTTTGGATTTTTGGGATGGTGAACCCCACAATCAAGTTCAGTTACTGCATTCATTTCATGTACTGATATCTAGGTTTGTTACCGGAATTTCGTGTAACATGTGTAAGGAGGATAACGTGACCCGAAAGCCTTTTTTTTTCTTTTTTTTTTTTTTGTTCATATGCATACCGATCACGCATTCTTCACGGACAAACTTTGGACAAAGCCTTTTTTTTTTCTCTTTAAAGGGACACTAAAGTGAAACAATGACTTGGTTTAGGTTGACAAAATGCACTCTGAGAACTCTAATGTCATATGTTTCATTATCATAGGTTCATTATTAGCGGAGAAAATCAAGGTTAAAGTTTTATTTTTTTAAATTTGGCGCCGATATCTGCGCGCGTGACGTCAGAGATTCTCAATGTGTATTCCGTATTTTCGTGACATTGGCTCGATGAAATTTTCTGAAACTTCGTATGCTAAGTCTATGGCACCCACAGATGACAATGCACCTCATTTTTATTGATTAGAAGCTACGTAGGGCTCAGTAGACGCCTTCAGAATCTATGACGTCACGGTGTTTGGTGCGGGAATCTAAAGGTGGCGTCATCCATCCGCATTTTCTTTTCGCGTGTTTTCTCGCTTACCAAGCGTCGTGTCGCGGTAAGAGTGGTGTTTTCGGGATTGTGAAATTGTGCTTAACTAATACGCGAAAAAATCGTTTTCCCCTTTAGTGTCCCTTTAACCGGGCCAACGTACAAGACGAGAGCGCATCCTTCGGACCATTCGCTGCAAACTTCGCATAATGAAAATATACTGCAAATTTGGGCGGAGGGGATTGCTCCGCATTCCGGGAA
Source organism: Rhipicephalus appendiculatus (assembly GCA_030522465.1). Taxonomy (NCBI): domain Eukaryota; kingdom Metazoa; phylum Arthropoda; class Arachnida; order Ixodida; family Ixodidae; genus Rhipicephalus; species Rhipicephalus appendiculatus. The sequence continues at coordinate 67,683 of JALIZH010011131.1, forward strand.
GCCTCTTCTTATGTTTTATCTTATTACAACTACGCGCCAGTTTCGTTTCTTCTTTTGTAGCGTTTCATACACACTGCACACGACCCGCCGCCGTTCAAGAGTCACGCCCCAGGCGTGCTTGTTGCGCGCAAGTTATTTCCACGAGACAAAACCGCCGCCGGTTTTTTTTTTCTTCCTGGGAAGAGCGGCGTCGGCGGCCCCCCTTCGTTGCCTCGATGAACTTCGACCCTTGCACCTCCCCTTTCCTGTCCTGTCTGGGTCGACTACGCCTTGGGAGGGCCTCCTTTCTATGGGTTAACTGGGCCGTCGCCTTGTCTTTTTTGCCTGTCTATCCTTGGCGTGTTTTAGGTATCTTCTGTAATGTTGCAGATGAGCTTCAATCCGTTCAACGCGACTTAGGGGAACATGTATTACAAACTGCTTACGCTAAACCCGATGTAACACAATGTAAATGCGTTTACTTTACATTAGGCTGACACGTATCACACAATGCCGCTTAGTGGCTACCTTGCAAGTTTACCTGTATTACAGAATAACGGAAAGGTGGGCTAGTTGGTTAGGTTTCATAGTGCCCATATATACTTCACTTACTTGTATTAGTAGCCCAAGAGAGTTTACAACGGGCTCTAGCAAAGTCGCTCCTCCAGCTTTCGCTGTGACTGCTGCGTCTTCAGTGCAGGCCTGACGTTTTTCTTTCTTTCTTTCTTTCTTTCTTTCTTTCTTTCTTTCTTTCTTTCTTTCTTTCTTTCTTTCTTTCTTTCTTTCTTTCTTTCTTTCTTTCTGTTTAATTTGGTTCTCCGACGAAAACCATTACGCACATCGTTGTCGCCATGTTTCGGTCGAAGACACGGAGTCTTCGCGGGACGAAGACTCGGTGTCTTCGTCCCGCGTTCAATCCATGTAACAAATCAGTAACCTCAACGCATGCAAAAGCATCTGTGCAGTGCGTATGCCAACATATATGTTTAGGCTACAAATATACGGGGACAAACAAATTTCACTAAATTCAGAAGACAGTTATCATTCAAGTGATACGGCTTTGTTCTTGATGAACACGACGACTTTTCTAGGCCTTATGTTACCATATGAATGACTTGCCTGCGTGCCCTTGACCAAGCCCCGTTCTTCTGTTCCCGATGCAGGTTTCGATGCTGCCTTTACCGACCGTACACTGAGACGTACACCATTCCTGGACCGTAGTGCGGGCGGCGGTGCTTCGGCTGTGCGAGGGTGAGCGAGGCGAGGATGGCCGGCAGCGAGGCGGTCATCTACTGCTCTTCGGACATTGTCAAGAACTCTCTCAAGATGGGCATCGAGAAGATCACCACCAAGTACGACACCGTGGGCGCGCTCAACAAGGACCCCGAGGAGTCCGGCAGGCTCACCGAAATCGAGGTCGACCAGGTACGCCACGTTCCGGCCCAGATCGTTCTCACTGACGCGTTTGATACATGTGGTATGATCCGGTGGAGCACCCTTAAAAGGGCCATGTGCTGACCCCCTGCACTTAGTTGTTGAAAAAGCAGATCCCGTGGAAAGCAGACTCTGGTGTGAACAGCTCAGCCAAATCTTGCAGTCGGGCGCGGCAAGGAGAGTTTAGAAGCGGAACGCGAAGTTACCATTTTCTCATGCGCCCTCTTTTCATACAGATCCTTGTGCTCGCTCTTTGCGGAGCTACCAGCGCGTGCTCTGTGACGTCAAACAACAGATAGCACGCTATAGGCCGAAAGCAGACAAATCAAGAGCGGCACGTTTGGACTTGATGCGCTTCTTGCCACGGGGCGCCGCTACGTGCCGGCGCCGCGCTGCATAGTCTGCTAACAGTACACAGTAGCCACACTAGCGTGCGCATGAATCACAATGGGAGAGAGTGATTGCGTTTCACCGTGAGCGCTCGCGGTCATGACTCGCGCTGACGTAACTTATTTCCTTCCCCTGTTCCGTCCCTCCTTGTGTAACTTCCAGCGCGCTCGTCGGGACGAGAGAAGAGACAAAGCGCTTATATGTAGTGTGCAACAAATCCCTGTAACTCAGCTCGTTTTTGACATATTCGAGAAATTTTTGAGCGCAGTTATAGGCGCCCGTTCCTGTGTTGAGCAACCGGTGTCGTCCCGCGCTGTAAATACGGAAGCCAGAAACCAACTCGCCCAACATATTGCCTTGTGGAGCCTCGGGAGAACAAGAAAGTGGGGACAGTTTCGCGAGTGCCCCTTTACCCGAAACGCGTATGGGTTTCATTGTGCGCCAAAGTGAAGATCGCCGACAATTCCCTAATTGTAAATACTTTTATCAGGTTCACATGCACCGTTCTTATTTGTTTATATTCTTTTTAGGGGCGAAGCTCCTTATGCCGTGGGTCGTGCGTCCCTTGTTTGTAGTACGTAGTAGCCACCTGCGTGATGACGATGACGATCGCGATGCCATACAACACATGGCATCGCGATATGGTCTCACATGCACATCGTGGGACGAAGCTCCTTATGCCGTGGGTCGTGCGTCCAATGATTTTGATGACAGGGTGTATTACGGCTGTATAGAGGCCTAAAATAACGCGCTATATATAAGCGTAAAAGCTGTGTATAGAGCATAAAAATATGGCGGCGATACGTGATGTAATCTATGGGTGTGGAATGAATTGCAAGTGAGTATGGTATCTACAAATGAGAGACATGAAAACAGCACGAATGCCTCCTCAAGGCCTTTGAAACCAAAGGTAGGGGAGGCAGGCGCCTTTTTTAATCATTGGCCATCGCTAACACCACATCAAAGACATGGCGCTCTTTGGCCACCTATGGCCCTTGCGCCACAAAGCCCAACTAATCAATCAATCAATGGGTCGTGCGTCCCTTGTAGTTTGTAGTACGTAGTAGCCACCTGCGTGATGACGATGACGCTGCCATCACGGCACACCACATGGAATGTGGTGTGCCGTGATGACGATGACGATCGCGATGCCTTACAACACATGGCATAGCGATATGGTCTCACATGCACATCGTTTGACCACATGCAACCAACCACCATCACGTCTTTGCCGTGGGTCGTGCGTCCTTTGTAGTACGTAGTAGCCACCTGCGTAACCAGCAGTATCTCCCTGTGTGATGACGATGACGCTGCCATCACGGCACACCACATGGAATGTACCCACTATGCGTCATAACGATGACGCTGATGACGATGACGATCGCGATGCCATACAACACATGGCATCGTGATATGGTCTCACATGCAATCGCTTGACCACATGCAACCAACCACCATCACGTCTTTGATGATGTACCTCCGCATATTCACTCCGCGGATATGCTGTGAATTTTTTTCTCATTCTTTTCATCCCTCTCTTCTGAAATCTTTTAGTCCCCTTCCCCATCCCCTATACAAAGTAGCATGTCAGCGCTATATAGACGAAGCTCCTTATGCCGTGGGTCGTGCGTCCCTTGTAATTTGTAGTACGTAGTAGCCACCTGCGTGATGACGATGACGATCGCGATGCCATACAACACATGGCATAGGCGATATGGTCTCACATGCACATCGTTTGACCACATGCAACCAACCACCATCACGTCTTTGCCGTGGGTCGTGCGTCCCTTTGTAGTTTGTAGTACGTAGTAGCCACCTGCGTAACCAGCAGTATCTCCCTGTGTGATGACGATGACGCTGCCATCACGGCACACCACATGGAATGTACCCACTATGCGTCATAACGATGACGCTGATGACGATGACGATCGCGATGCCATACAACACATGGCATCGTGATATGGTCTCACATGCATAGTGGGTACCACGACGGGCTTGTGTGAACGCCTCTAACTTGCGGTGCAGTTCCACACACTGCAATGAATTTCACTGCCTCTCTCTCTTTTCCTTCTCTTCCCTCCTCTCTCTCATCTTTCTATTCCCCTTCCCTAATCCCCCAGTGTAGGGGTAGCCAACCGGAAGTCTTTCTGGTTAACCTCCCTGCCTTCTCCCTTTCTGTTTGCTTCCTTCCTACATGCAACCAACCACCATCACGTCTTTGATGATGTACCTCCGCATATTCACTCCGCGGATATGCTGTGAATTTTTTTCTCATTCTTTTCATCCCTCTCTTCTGAAATCTTTTAGTCCCCTTCCCCATCCCTATACAAAGTAGCATGTCAGCGCTATATAGACGCCGGCAAAAATCTATTTTTCTAATAAAGAGTCTCTCTCTCTCTCTCAATTTCTTACGCGAAAGCTGGCGGCCCACGTCGGCTGATTGGGCACTCCAGACAAGTTTAACTCGGAAGTGCATGTGGATGCATCCCGGTATGACGCAGGTCGAGTGCTGCTTCAAGAGCCACAAGACGTACGTGTACGGCTGCCACTGCCTGGCCAACCTGTACTTCACGGACGTGTCCCAAGACGGCAAGCCCGGCCGCTGGGAGCTGGCGCGCACCGGCGTGCCCGTTCTCATCCTGGACAAGGGCGAGACGCGTGCCAGGACGCGGCGCATGGTGCACGTGGTTCTGGCCGAGCGGGGTACCGGGTTCGCCCTCTGGAAGGACGTCATCGACAATCTCAGCAGCTACCAGAAGTCGGCCGTCACCTTCCACACGATGCACCTGTCCTCGGACCATCGCCGCATGGCGGGACTCAGCTTCGATGTGCCAGATGCGGCGCAGGTACGCTTTCTTTTCGACAACATTTCGCTTGATCTGTGCCCGTCTTCTAGTCACTACACTTGTATGTATGTATGTCTAGGCCAGGGGTATCAAGCATGCGGGTTGCATGCATGCATCCTGGCCCACACATGACTGCCATCATCCCATAGTTTTTAGATAGGTATGTTCATAAGCTACATAACTATAACCTGTCTCAAGAAATTTTTTTTCGTGAGGCGCCCCATGCGGTCATCACGTGCATAAGCGTGAAACAAGAACTATAGTTCAGAATCGGCGTCTAGATTTTATTCGTTCTGCAGATCGGTATCGATATGTGTTTTGAATCTCGAGGCCACATCATTTTCAGAAATGACCCATATATAAGATATGGAAAAGGCTGCCTTTCAACTTAGTGGACATTTTTGTAAAACTACCCCTCCCAGCGCCCTCCTACTTCCTCACTGACCTGGCCCTCGTGAGAATAAATTTCGTCATTGCGGCCGCTAGCTGAGGTGAGTTACAGGCCCCTTGTCTAGGCATTATAGAAGCGTCATTGTCGAAAAAAAAAAAGAGGAGGTGCTGTCTGTCTGTCCGTTGCAGTGGAGACATCAACGTGAGCAGGGGGAAAGTCCCAGTGGCACTGCATATGCCTAAAGCAGAATAAGTACCGAAACACATTATAATGGAACGACAGGCTGTTGGCACAGCGAGATCCATATCTGTTAATCTCTCATAGGCTCTGCAATTCAGTGCTCGTGTTAACTGGTCAGTGGTCGAGATATAAGCAATGAAATTTGATATTGTGATACCAATTATATCGACACTCGAAGAACATTTTTCCTGTTGCCGTCATGTTCCGTATAAAGCCCACCACATAAGCCCACCGTACAAGCCATGGCTGCACCAGATTCGACTAGGCGTTGCCTTCACCCAACGCTACGCGCACCTTATCGGCCGCGCGAGCAGCCCGAACTGTGATTGCTGCCAAGGAGATGAGACTTTAACCCATCTCTTGTGCGACTGCCCTCTGTACGTGTCCCTATGAAAGACGCTGGCTTCAACGTTGGCGAGCATCGGTGTGAACACTCTAAGTGAAACTATAGTCGGGGGGCAACTTTAGAAGACAGGAGAGGCCCCGCCCAGATGACCGAGCGCTCCGCGACTAAAGAAATAGTCCCGCTCAAAAAAAAAAAAGAAAAAAAAAAAGAAAAAAAAAAGAAAAGAAAAAAAAAGATGCAAAAAAAAAAAGCTAAAAAAAAGCAATGTCCTGCCAACGATCGGTCGTTTGCGCGCTGAGCTGGTAGTAGCAACGATGGCAGCATGTTCTCCGTCGGCGGGGTCAACGGCCGTCCGGCTCATGACGTCACCTGAAGTGCGCGCCTATTGGTGGAGGCTCGTGTGCATCCGCCTTTGCAGGGAAAATGCCGCTGCCTTCTAAAGTTGTACCCGATTGTAGCCTATTGTCCGCAATGTCCTACCATCCGACCAGACAGCATCAACAGCTGCTACGAGTGCATTTATAGCTTTTCTCAAGCGTACTGGACTTGACACTAGACTTCAAGATGACCACTGTGCTGCGTGGTTGTCGTACATGCGCATCAGCTCATCTTGTCCCCCATCATCTTCATCACTCTTTTCCCCCATTTCCCTTTTCCCCTGTGCAGAGTAGCAGGCTAGAACGCTCAAGCTTAGGCCGACCTCTCTCTGCCTTCTAGTAAATTGGCTCTCTCTCTCTCCAATCTATAAAATGCCCGGCGCGTCGTACATGTTCAGTATGCGAGTGAAAACTTGAACGATGTCGAAGGGCGCCGCTCATTCAGAGATGAAATGGGCCGGCCAGGTCTCCATCGGGCAAAGGAGCACGAAGAGGTGCCGGGGAGGGGGAGGGCAGGGGGGTGCTTGTTGCTATAGCAACAACTGCGAATTTCGATCAAACGAGCGCACTGTTTCGACATCAATAGACAGCTCTTACCTTCATATGTGCGGTGCTCTCTCCGCTTCGTGGCGAAACAACCGACAACACGAAAACTGCTTCGCTCCCAGGGAGCGGTCGTATTCCCTTGCGCTAGTGTTTTGTAAAGTTATGCAAGACCGGATTTTAAAGGAGTTAGCTGCTAACCTTCCTTCATATAACATTTCAGTTTGTTATTGGAGGAGTGCACCCAACTGGGCTAGTTGGTACATGGTTAAAGGCCAACTCCGGGAGGTTTTTCGAGGTCAATGGATCTCAATGAAATTCGCTGGGTACGTTCCTTTGCACATTTCCGTCATTTATGCCAAATTTCAAGCTTGAGACATGCGCTGATTGTTTGTAAATGAATTTTTAAAGATTGTCTGCAAACGCCCACCCGGCTTCCCACAATTATTGGCAACATTGCGTGTGTGACGTGTTGGTTTGCCGGTCGACGGAAGTGACGCAGCCGATGGGTTCGCTAACTTTGGCCGCTACAGCGTATATTGTGCTGGTCACAAGCTGACGGTGTTTGGCCGGCGCTTCGCTGGTTTGGTGTGCGATTTTCTGTTCTCTGTGGAGGAGCGTGTGATATTCCGCTGGGCGCCGGCGGGACCAGCATGCCTTGCACGACTTCCGGTTCGTAACAAACTACCACGCCATACTTGGACAGTACACTCGGTTGGGTTTCGGTTTCGGTATTGCGCCTTTTTGCTTATTAAAAATTATTTTCGAATTTGCTGAGCATTTCAGCTATCGGGCGCGTGACAAGAGTGTCTCAGGAACATAAAAGCACCATTATCCTGGCACGGTCAAAAAATCGCAGGAGTTGGCCTTTAAAAAGGAACAGTGCCCTGTCTTTTTTTC